>CAUYSK010081260.1:0-32723 GCA_963575035.1 Avahi laniger
GTAGAGATGGGGTCTCGCTCTTGCTCAGGCTGGTCTCGAACTCCTGAGCTCAAACAATCCGCCCGCCTCGGCCTCCCAGAGTGCTAGGATTTCAGGCGTGAGCCACCGACCTGGCAAAGTAACTTTCTTTTACAGAATCTAAAACTTGAAGCAATTTTTGTTCTTGGAGGGTCGGAGGAGGTAGGCTTTAGAAGTCACTGGTTCCACTCTGTCATTTTACAGATGAAGGAAGTAAAATACAGTAAGGCAAGGTGTATTTATCAGACAGATGTCATTCATGTTATAGCCTGGCATATAACAGCACTCAATAAACATTTGTTGAGTGAATTGAACAAATTAATCATTTTCCCCCTGATTTTCTTTATTGCAACTACTACAGCTTCTCAAGTCTAGGAGATCTCTCCAGAAATAGGTGCAGGCATTGTGACTAAGATAATATATTGTAGCTTTTTTCCTTTGCTACAAAAAGCTGCAGATATGAAAGCAACAGTTTTTTTGAGGGAAGGTTAATGGATTTGTAACTAGAAGAATAGAGTCATACTGCAACTTATCAAACATTCAGATAAAAACCTAAATTACATCAGCAGTGAAGAGTCATGTTGTTCAAACATCAATTCTAATTTAAATGCATTTCTGGAGACTAGGCAAAATATAATTCCTCAGCTGAAGCAATACTATTTCAAGGAAAATTAATATAGAAGTCTGACAAACAGTAATGTTAATAATCTCCTCGTATGTCTTTCTGATGACAATAGTGATGACAACATCATATTACAAAAAGAAATCTCAATCTGAGCAAAGTAGGTAGCAAGAGTCCACCTGAAGCACCTAATACAGTTAGGTTTCTTTTCAAGCTGATGGCCCAAACACTCACAAAGTGACATCTCCACGGAGCTGGCATTTTGTGTGTGAGAGAGGTTGATATTTGGATTGCTAAACTATAGCTTCCAAAGTTCATGCAAAAGCACACAGACATTATCAGTTTGAACATTCCAGAAAGCACATACACCACCAAAAGTAAATTGGACAATAAATGTAAAACTAAATTCTGAGTGGTAAATTACCACAAGGCAATTGCTGAGTTGCTTTATTTAACTCTTTTAATATTAAATGATAGAAACCATTAAAAAAAATCTTTGTCATATGCATGTCAGCATGACACTTTATTGAACTACAGCGGTTAGTAGAGTCCTCTAAGCATTGAGAGCTAGCTTAAGGACCATGGAGGGTCAAACTCAGAACTCTAGTAAAGGTAGGAGTCAAGTACCGGTACTACTCTCATACATACTTAGCATATTCAATTAAGTGGGGGAAAATGACTGCTAAGCTGGTTCAAACTAATAATGCCATGTCGCATTATTTTGTATAAGACGAAAATGAAGTGGGTAGAAAGAAGACTCCTCCATAAGAGCTACAAAGTGAAATTAGCAACCCAAAGACTATTAAATCACATGGCTTTCTCCAGCTTTTGTTTCATTGAAACCAAGTTTATGGAACTCTTCTCTCAACTTTCTCACTCTCCTGCTTATTTGTCTTCCTATCTTGTTTTCCTTTTTTTCTGTTTCATTTCCTTACTCCTCTTCATAACCCATGGTGACAAATAAACGTGAAAATCCCTTCCTTCAATAATTGGCAATGCTTTTCTCAAGTTAAAAATGTTCTTGGAGGGGCACAGTGCTCATGCCTATAATCCCAGCACTTTGGGAGGCCAAGGTGGGAGGATCACTTGAGGCCAGGAGTTTAAGACCAGCCTGAGCAAAATAGTGAGACCTCTGTCTCTACAAAAAACAGAAAAATTAGCTGCATGTGGTGGCATGTGCCTGTAGTCCCAGCTACTGGGGAGGTTGAGGCAGGAAGATTGCTTGAGCCCAGGAGTTTGAGGTTGCAGCGAACTATGATGACAACACTGCATTCCAGCCTGGACAACAGAGTGAGACCCTGTCTCAAAAAAAAAAGCTGTTTTGTTCCTTCCCCTGCCCCCTCCTGCCATAGCCAGAAAACAATGATTAACATTAAATTAGTCAACACAGTATAAGTGGAAATAAAATGGACTTTGTAGTGAACAGGTCTCGGTGCTCTTGTTTGTTTTTGTACTCTTCTGCCAAAGTCACTTACTTTCTCAGAGCCTCAATTTTTGTCATTCATAAGGAATATTTTTTACTTCATCTGTAATCTGTTTTAAGTCCTTCAGAAACCTTGCAAAACAATCTGGCATCTCTAGTTTACTTTTTTCCTTGTCCTATGCACAGAAGACTTTTCAATTTCCTCCAATTTTGACTCCATGTCACCATGTATGAAGCCAAGTATTTGTGGAATGTTTTCTTCCTTTTAAAAATCTTCTAATGTCTACCTCCTCTGTACCTTTTTTTTTGATGACTATAAGAAAGTGATAATTCCTTTCTTTTTTTCCAACATCTCTTGTTCACACTAAGATTTTGGTGCAACACATGGCACTAAGTACTCTGTGCGGTATAATTGATCAGCATATTTATTTATGAATTTCATTCAAGATGTTGGTGTGAATTTCATATGTGTTTCTCTACATAAATATGGCTAGTGATACATTTCAATATTTATTATGGATGTTATTTTAGACTGAAAATAACAGACTGATAAGGCTAGGTTCCTTCAACTTGACTTTATTTGTGCATATGTTGCATGTACAAATACACACATACACACATATATGTTGCATGTGTGTGTATTTGTCATTACTTGTCATTATTTGTTAATGATAACAGGGATTGGCTGGCTTCTGTCAGGTCTCATGTACGTATGAAAAAGTTGCCAAGATAGATCACATGTTGAGTAATTTGGGGAGCTTCCAAGTTTGGAGAGAATTTTCTCTTTTGTTTTTTTAATTGAATGTAGAAGAAAACTGATGGGAAAAATGAGGTAGTGATTTGGCTAATTCTTTTCTTTATTTTAAAACAGGAAAGCTGTAAAAAGATGAGAGTTAAGGCTTCTTACTCTCTAAGACTACGTTAAATAAATCAACAGAAGAAAAGACTTAAGTGTACTATTTGCTGCCATAGGCACTTGTGTAAATCCGGTTCTGTGATAACCTTTACTACATTTTGCAAGAGGCATTCTGTAATAAACATCAATAAACCAGGACTGAATATTTTTATTTAACATTTCCACATAGAGACTATAGTTATTTAGTATTCCTTCTAACATTTTCATGGTATAAACTTATTTTAAAATTTTGACATGATCCTAATTATACAAAGAATTAAAAATGCGCTAAAATGTTCAAAATCAAATTTCAATCAGAAACCATGGGCAATTGCAATAACTATTAACAAAAGACAATGTCTAAATTACTAAAGTTGTCATGGTTAAATTAATATAAATTTTTAAAAGGCTAATTTATGATTAAGGTATCTATAATCAATTTAAATTGGCCTCCTATTCTTGAGCTATATAATGACAATATTATAACAGATATCTTTAAGATACCATTCAGTTTTGAATTTCTAAAATGCATCTTTTAAAGTAAAATATTTAAATTTTAATTTTTCTTCCCTTTTACTTTTCTTTGTATTTAGATAGACATGTGTTTATTTGTGTGTATGTACACATATGATAAACTTTCTATTTAAATAGAATTAGAATGCATATTACCATTTTCCAAGACTTCTACTAATTTATCATTCATCCATTTGGCTTTTATTAAGTAAAAAGTTGTTCTCTCATTTTGAATTTATCAAAGCACATAATGGTCAATCATTTCTCTCCAGTCTGCATTAACCTAGATTGCCACAATGAATTTACATTATTCCTTCCAAAAGCATTATGTCTTCTATAAGTCTATAAGGGGGGGGAATATGTATGATAATAGGTAGAGATTGTAACAAATATTTCCAGCTTTCTGCCACCTGTGGAAGTGGGGCTTGCGTCTTACTTTGGCAATGAAACATAAGAACTTGTGTTATTTTTGCAGCCAGATTTCAAAACCTTATTCTGCCCTTTCAAATGTTTGGAAAATGAGTCTCCAGCAGCCTAGGTCCTAGAATGAAGATGTTGTAGAGGAGTCTCCAGCTGATTCTCAGTATCACAAGAAATAACCTTTGTTACTTGAGATCTGCGAATTGTTTGTGCTTGTAGAATATTCATTCCCAATGGAGGTGATGAGAAATGTTTCTTAGGGGCAAAAAAGATTACCTTTCTATGTATAAAATATCTATATATATATACAGTTTTTATGTGGTATTGAAATTCCATAGGGAGGTGATTAGGAAGAAAAGGTCTAAAAATGCTACTGTCTTAGACTATTCAGGCTGCTATAAAAAATACCATGAACAGGGTGGATTATAAACAACAGAAATTTATTTTTCACAATTCTGGAGGCTGGGGAGTCCATGATGAAGGGCACTGACAGATTCTGTGTTTGGTGGAGGCTCAATTTCTGGTTCACAAGTGGTACCCTCTCACTGTGTCCTCACATGGTAACTATTTCTCTGAGGTCTCTTTTATAATGGCAGTAATCCTAATCATGAGAAGTCTGCCCCCATGACCCAATTTCCTTCCAAAGACCCCATTTTCTAATACCATCATGTTGTCAGTTAGGATTTCAACATGTGAATTTTGGGAGGCGAGGCACAAACATTCAGATCATAGCAGCTCCTTAGGGGACTGGCAATGAAAAAATGTTGAGAAACCCCACTGTAGAATAACCAAGCCTATGAGGTCATAGGATTTGTTGAGACTAGATATGGGTCTCGATTACCAACTATGGCACTTTCGAAGTTTCATTATCAATCTGAGCTCCCATTAATTCCTCAGGATTATGGGGCTAATATTAATACCACCCTCATATGCTTTTTGAGAATTAAATAAGATAATAAATAATAAAGGTGTACGCAGTGCTTGCCATATGTAATTATTTTTAAAATGCAGGTATTATTTAATATTATGCTCTAATTGCTATAATATTAAGAACAGTTTAATATCCTGTGAAGAAATATATTACAATATTACAACATAAAGTTTAAATGGAAATTTAAATTTTAGGCAGTGTTAGCTGATTATATTTGTCAGGATAGGTTAAGTTCTAAAACAAAGAATACTAAAACTTCAGTAATTTAACACATTAGAGATTTTTATTGTTAACCTCACAGTTCAAAACATTCAAGAGGAAGTGAGATAGTCTGAGTCTGTTTATACCCTCATGCTGAAACTCATTTATTCCATCTGATGGCTCAGTGCTTTCTACAGGATTTGGCTATCCAATGAATAGCAAGAGACAGAGCACTGCGGAGGATGTTACAGGAGAGATCTTAGAGGACAAATCTAGAAGCACTTGCATTCCATTGGCCAGAACTCAATCACATGGTCTAATTTAAATGCAAGGGAGGCTGGGAAATTTGGCCAAGCTCTGTGTGAAAGAAGGAAAGGAAATGATTCTTGGTTAACAAACAACATTGTCTTTGCCATCACAATGGAAATTCATTAGCATCCTCCAATGACCGTAAGTATTGGAAACCAATTAAAATACACAACGTATCAAGTTCTTTAAATGAAACTTTCAAATGCTCTGTAAGTAGGCATTATTATTATCTTTGTTTTATAGTTAATTTTTGATGCCCTTCAGATCAGATTCTAGAGCTCTAGCTCTCAACCAGTGTGCTCAATCGTTTCCCTATTTAGGAACCTATTTATTGTCCCCTCTCTTTGCAGAGGTAATGAAGTAGAAATTATGCTTTAATGTTTTGTTAAAGAGAACTAAAATTTTCCTGATGACAAGGGAATGGTTTACTTAAGAATATTGAAAAATCTCCTCTGGAAATCTTTAAAATAAAATAGGTTCTCATCTTTTTGATAGTTGAAACGTGATCAGAATGAAAGCTGGAAAACAGACTGCTGGAACTTCTATAAATGCTCCTCCAGCTTTGTGATATAATGTCTTTTTAATGTGTGTGTTTGGCGGGGAGTAGAGAAGGGAGAAACAAAATAATAGGTAAGTAACAATGTGGATCTAAGCCAGCTATAGAGATAAACTGGGAAAAACAACAAGCAAAAAATCCTCAATGCTCATCACGCTATATAATTTTCATTGACCCTGTCTATACCAATCATACATAAAAGAATAATATTTGCCAGAATGCTGAAGTAAAAGATCATAGATGAGTAATCTTAGAAAAATGGAAATTAAAGGAGAGAGATTTGGTAAAACATTTCTCACACTGCTAAAACCATAAATTAATTTAGGTGTCAAATATATCTTATATTAGATATAGTATAAATATATTTAAATTTTATATTTTTGCTAAATATATGTAAACAGTCATTGAAAATTTTAAATAGTATATTAAAACTAAAACCAAGATGAGATAGGGGACATGTACAATTTGTATCCAATTGTCAAAAACTCCATTAGCGTTTTTCCATTTTAAGTATTTGGTCCCTTGGATCCTTTAAATTTGTATTAGTATATAATGGAAAAGGTGAAATTTCTCAGAAAAGAAAAATCATTTATTACTCTACTCCTTTTTTGCTAAGTAAAAGATTAATTAGTAGAAACTGCTTAAGAGGGAAAGACTTTTCATTCAAATTGAAATATTATGATATGAAGTATCTTATATGTCATATATTTCCTTCATTTGAAAGTTTGTCTGTAAACTTGGGCCATGAAGATTCCTTTCATTTATGCCACTTTATCACTTAAGGAAGAGAATATATATTTACATCTCTAATTTAAGCAAAATTATATCATTTAGATTTTCTGCTGATACTGTATCTAACAACTAAAAACATACTATTCTTTGTAAAAAGGACTTCAGGTACTCCACAGGCAATCAGAGTTTATTTTATCAGGCAGAAATAAAATAATTTGGATACTGGAAGAAAATCAGAGCCTGCCCCCAAACAGATTAGCTCTTCTGTATGATGGAACCATAGGCAGTTGAATTGGATTACATGTATCATTGGATTAATTCCATGGTATTAATGTAAGAGAGCATAAGCAATTTTTTTTTCTAATTTGAAGAATGCATTATGAAACATGTCTGAAAGACAATTGAGTAAACAGACGAGTGTAAAACTGTGTGGGTATCCATAAAACCCCTAGATATCAGGAGACTTTTTCCAACTCTTCAATAATCCTTTCTTTTGAAGAGCAACGAAAATTCTGTTTTGTATTTAAAATAAATTTTCCTATTAGGGTTACAGTTATGTGTTGCTAAAATTTAATTATACGAAGCCCAGATTGGAGCAGATGGATTTGGAATAATTTGGCAAAGAATCAAAGGGATTTTCTTGTGTTCATGAAATTGTGGTATAAAAATAGCAAAAAGTGTATTATTTTACGTCATTGAACCTAGGTTATATAGTAAAATAAGAGCTTGATATCTTTTAAAAGAAATGATATAATAATAAGCAGGAAAAAATATTCTTGCACAAATACCAAGCCTAGCCTGTCATGGCTAGTGATTGAAATTGCACGTTTAGATAAATTGCGTTTTTTTTTTTTTTTGGCAAGACTGATAATTCTGCTCATTCTGTAAAAACATTAGCCTAAGTTAGATGAGAGGTTATCATCTTTGCTATTATCAAAGAGCTATTTTTCAACTCTTAGCAGTTTTTAGGATTTGTACTTTATTAAGGTGGGGGTAGCAGAGTGGTGGACAACCTTGTACTGACATTAGGAAGATAAATACAATCTCATCAGTGACCTCTGAGGTACCCTTATGTGATGTAAAACATTCCAAATTTTAAAGTGTAGACACTTAGAGAAATTGTGCCTCAATATTATATACTATTTACTGTAATATTGTATTTATTCAAAAGCTATGCTAATTTTGGAAGTATTACTAAACTCTTCAATCAAGGAAGAAAATGATTTTCCAAATTGACTTTAATTCTAAAGAAAGAAAAAAACTTCTTTCTGAAACACTACTGAGGATATTTGTCAGAAAACACTTATTTTTATGAAATGTTGCTATATTTCAGTCAATTTAAATACTTCCAAATTTCAACTGGAATATTTTAACAACTCCATGTAATGTCCCCAAAATACTATTCATAAATAGCTATATAGATAGACTTATTACATGTAGAGAAGTATTAGTGACTACTTCAAAATGAATTGATTACAATCAGAAACTTAGAACATATTTCAGAAGAATAATATTAATTTTACACCTTGGCTTCCTCAAATCCTTTTTTGGAACAAGGTGGAGTGTAATAAATACAAAAATAATAATGTAGGAACGAATGAGTCATCCTTTTACAATTAGAATTTTTAATGCTTCACTTATTTTAATTGTTCTGTGTCCTTTTGTAGATAATAACTCATACATTTCATTTAAATGTAATGTTTCTATATAGTGTGGCAAGACAATCTTATATAGAAAAATTCAAGCCACGCACACAATGGCTTTAAAAAAATTCTTTGATTTTGAAAAAAAAATTATCACATATTTCTGTATGTTTTGGTACAACAGGTTTTTTTTTGTTTTTTTTTTTAAATTGAGCAAAGTAATTTATTGCAGTGTTACAATATTTCTACAATGTGGTAGATGTTTTATATCAATCCCAGGAAGAAGCACAGCCTAAATTTAAGAACACAGATTTTGTAATCACATCTGGATTCAGAGGAAGACTGTGCTCTTTATTAACTTGGGTTGGATATCTAATCTTCATTTTTCTCATCTATGCAATGGAAATAATATCAACCACATAAGACTCTTATAGGTATTTAACAATTAATGAATTTGTAAAAACTAGCACAATTCCTGACACATAATAAGTGCTCACCACATAGTAGTACACATTAAAATTATTATTATTCTGGATCAAACCTTTGATTTTTCTATATATGTTTCCTTGCAATTATAAAAAGGGCATGTTGTAATGAATTAAAAAAAGGTATTGGGGTTTTTCCATTTATACCACAACCTTGGGGAATTTGGTATAAAAAAGAAATATTTAATATTTTACTTCCTATATTGTGCAGATTGCCTTCATATGGTTCTTTTATAGTTCTCCAGGAATAACAACTCACAAATTCAATCACAAGACCATTTGATTACCTTACCCAAATTAGGGTTAATGATAGTCCTTTATACACAGTCATCTTTACATGTTTTAAAATATATATTTATCTTGTGGGCACATTTGAGTATGTAGTAATACCATTTCAAGTTTTACATTAAAAAGCCTAGATTTCCATGCAAATTTCTCTATTCAGCTCGTTGGTTAGAGAAGAAAAAATAATTCATATTTGGAAAGATATTGAAGCCAAATTCCTATTTGATTTTCTATATCTTAGACCCTCTAATACGGTGGCCATGGGACTTCATTGTTCTAAGCCATTTCTGGCTTTTTGACTTAAAGAAAATCTTAAAAAATATATTCTCTAGCTAAAGCACTGCTAAAATTGAATTTCCAACTTCTACTAGAAGGTTCAGGTTTTAAAGCCTTTCCTTTAATTAAACAAACATTTAGAGTAAGAAATCCATTTCTAACATACTCATTAAAAGTGTGTTAAATTTAATTGAAATATACACATTTCTCTAGTACAGGATCTTATTAGATCTCTCAGAAGGTGGTATCTTCATGCCTATGGACTTAACTTTGTCCATATTAAATTTCTGACTGAGAACTTGCTACTTTGGTGATTTAGTGTGAGTCCTAAACTATCATGTTGGATGATATTCTTATAAAATTATATTTACTTAGCCACATTTTACATCAAATGAGATACTGATGAAGCAGTCTTTTAAAAAATTAGTTATGAACTTGTCTTCAGGAAAAGTGGAAAACATGGCTTCCAAAATTCTTTTGTTACAGACATGTCAAAATTTAGGTAGTTTTTGACAGAAAAGACAGCACACCGGTAGATTACTGGGTTGCTGTGCCATTTTTAGCAGGTAACGTAATTATGAATGCAAAATAATGATGCTTGGGAAAACATGCCAATTAAATATAACCAAAGATTTCCCTTAAATAAATCTCTTCTCTGTGTGCGGTCATTTGTCACACTCTACACAAGGATAACTTCCTGTGAGATATGAAGCAATATTTTTCTGCCTTAAAGGACATCAGCAATTGGTGGTAGGTCAATCTCATCCAACCTATCCCTTCTGCTTCCCACAGACACTCTTTCTGCCTCTGAGTTATTTTATAGGTTACTAAAGGAAAGGTGTTTACAGATGCTAAGACTATCAAGTATAAAATAGAATCTATCTTTTGCCTGATAAATAACCATGAGAAAACTCTTCTGGGTGAAATGTTTTAATATCTTCCTCTCCCAGACCCATTTTAAAATTAAAGATCTTATAAGTCTACAGTTGTCCTTCCATATATTCAGGGGATTAGTTACAGGACCCCCATATATACCGAAATCTACACATAACTCAAGTCTTGCAGTCCACCCTGTAGAACCTGGGTATACTTAAAGTCGGCCCTGGGTTTTCATCCTGTTAATTAAAATTGTATTTTCAATCCGCCTTTGGTTGAAAAAAATCCATTTATAAGTGGACCCATGCAGTTCAAATTCATGTTGTTCAAGGGTCAACTGTATATGATTTGTTAATTCTTGTGTTATTTTACTAGGAACATTCAATTTCTTCTATAAAGAACATTTAAAAATTTTCAACCATGTAAGGAAATTTGACTAAGATAAAGACTGAGGCATGTGTTATTTAGAGAAATGAACTAGACTTTGTAATCCCAGACCTCAAATCAAGTCTAAATGTTTACAACGAAAGTTTTAAAGAATTATCAATTATTTTCCAGTGTTTCAGGAGATAAAAGGAATGTCAATCCAATGAATTTTGGTTTGTTTTTTCCAGACCGCAGTATAATCCAATTCAGATTTCTCAGCCTTTTGGGAGGGGGAACAACCAAAAGCTACCATGTGAACTTGTTTGTTCTTAATGGTTAAGCCTTTTTTAAACAGGATGCTAAAACAATACCACATTCAGAATCATTACTGTGAGAATTCAAGAGATGTAACTTCAGCACACTACTGCACTTTTTTCTTTACAACTAAATACTGCAGATCAAAAATGTGCCGAAATTACTCTTAATGCTTCACAAGAAGTGGCTTGTTTTATTCTCTTGCAAGACTATTTCATTACCATAATTTTCAAGCATGCTGAGATGTCATAAGAACGCTCCTAACTGCTTGGATGTCGTTGACCATTTTTGAAAACATACAGTATCACGCCCATAATAGGCAAGGGAGAACTAAATTAACTGGCAGCTCCAAAATGTATCCTCCAAACAAAAGACTCTTCCTCAAACAGCCTCATGTGGAGAGAATCTTTCCTAATATTTTCCAGTAGGGGGAACTAAAGACTCACCGTCCAGTATTTAGCTCGGCTCCTGGACCTGCGCGAGTTCGTATAAGCCGCCTTCTAATCAACCGAACAAGCATCAAACAGCTACCAGCGAGCCTGTGATCACACGTGGGCCCAGCCACACCGGCCACACCGGGGCACCGCAGACTCCGGCGTCCCTTTGATCTAACCTGGCCTTCCTTAATCATCCCTACTAGTGAATGACTTCACGTGGTAGCAGTTGCCTTAAATTTCAGGGTTTTGTCGTCTTCGGGCTGAAATTTGGCTCTTTTGGGGCGTCTATTAGCTCAGCTGTGTTTTCAGTTTTCCTGGATGAGAGCCTATGTTTTCCGAATTTCTTTTCAGAGATGCTGGTCTCTGGAGGGTAAAGACTTCGGGGGTCCCTCGCCTCTAAGCTCTTTGATCCCGGTTCCTCATCCTAAGCATCTTCTGCTGAACTCTTTCCGACCCACGATCCTGCATCACACTCATCTGTGAGGGGTCATAAGCAACTGAGCGACGTAAGAGGCGATGCCACCCGTTCCCCTCCCTCCTGTCCCCGGGGACACCGCAGGGGGCCATAGATCTCGGCTGAAACGAGCCAGCAGGGGTTAGAGATTTCGGTGCGCCTCCCCCCTCCTTTTCTTCCTGTGCCGCTTTAACCGTAGGAAGCACCCATACGCAACCTTTCCGGTCCAAAAGGTGGTGGTTATGTTTCGTATCCTTTCCTTTTCTTTCTCCCGCTCGGCTTCTCATTTTGCTAAAAGGTGAAGAGTGAGTGTTTGTGTGATTTTTAACGGGTAATGAGGCTGCGCCCTGGGTCCTGGAGGATGATCCTTTTCCAGAAAGCGCGTGCAGCTCCGACAGACGGAGGGATGAATAATTAGGAAGGGCTTCCATGAAATCACTCACCGAGAAAATTACCTGCCCATTAAACGGGACGCGGCGAGGAGCAGGAGGCTAGAGCCCACCTATCCCCTCCCGAGCGGGAAGGAGGGGCAACCCGGAGGCGCCCAGAAGGGGACGGAGTTGACCGGTGTCCTCCGCCCTGTGCAGCCGCCGGGGCTCCCAATTTGTTAATTTCCGACTCTCTGCCCTCCCCCCCCCACTCCCCACCGGGCTGGCGCCCCCTGCTCTCGCGGGTGGCGGAGTCTGGGGTGCAGGGCTCGGCGCACCCCTCATGCCCCCGCCCCACTCCCCGGGGCAGACTCCAAGCAGCTTTCATTCCTCCCCTCCCCGCCCGCCTCCTCGCCTTCCCTCCTCTAAGTCCTCCACCCGCGGCAGCTGCTGGAGAAGGCGGACGCTCTGCTGTCGGGCTGCGGGAGCAGCGGCAGCAGCCGCGGCTGGACCCGGGGCACTGGCGGCTGGCCCCGGGCGAGCGGCTGGACCGCGCCTGGCGGCGGGACTGTGCGCTCCTCTCCCCTCCCGCTGCCCGTCCGCGCGCACACGCCCCGCTCGGCTCTCGCCCGCTGCCGACCGGTGCACAATCGCTCAGGGGCGGCACCGCGGGGGCGGCCGCAGCCTCAGCCCCGTCCCTCCCTCCCTCCTTTCTTCCCTCCCTCCCTGCAGCCCCACCACGTAGGAGTTCGGATTCTCCACCCGAGTCGTCCTGATTTCCCTTTTCCTCTCTTTTGGAAACAAGAGAGGTGGAGGGAGGCAGCAAGGCTGCAAAGGAGAGGCCCGCCAAGTCTGCCCGCCTGCAAAGTGTTGCTTTGACACATCCTTATTATGGGAGTTAAGTAAAAAAAAAAACAAAAAAAACAAAAAAACTCCGGACGTGGAGCTGCTACGGAGAAGGAGACGGGGGAAAGCAAACCAGCAGGCAGGCCAATGGTTTTTCGGCGGCGCGCTGGCAAGTTTGTGGAACACTTTCTAGGAATTTGGTCTTTTTCCTCCCCCTTCATCCTCTTGACTTCTGAAGAAAAAACTTGGCTTTGGATTGTAATGGAGCCTAAGGACAGAGGGTTAGACACACTTGAATAATCCCTCCGGCTGGGCTGAATTTGTGGGAATTTAGGAAGCCGGAGTGTGGAAATACAGCAGCCTTTGAAGTGCCCTCTGCTAATTTGGATGGATCTAAATGTGCCCCATTCAAGACCTCTCCGCCAGCCCCTTCTGATCTTGCGATTTGTTCTTCTCGACTTTAATTAGTATCTAGGAAAGTCTAAACTTTGGACCTACCTCTTTTTTTGATACTTATTTTTGTACGTTTGCTCTCTGGGATTGGTTTCTTAAACAGTCTGGATCCTTTTTAATATGTCAAAATGAGTCTGCTGATGTTTACACAACTACTGCTCTGTGGATTTTTATATGTTCGGATAGATGGTAAGTTAAAAATGCTTTTATCTCTTTTGCTTACTCCCCTCCCCCCCCACAATTATTTCTTTCTGAGTGGGATGTGGGTTATAAATAAAGTGACATTTTGTCTGTTTGTCCGTTTTGGACAGGCATGAGCTGTTTGGGGGCAAAGGTTTTAAGTCTTTTGTTTCTAAACTGCTGCAAGTTGATCATGTTAGTTAGTGGTCACCTATTGTTATTGTTGTTGCAATTTACTTCATTACTTAAGGAGTTGGATAATAAAATGATGGGTTCCCAGTTTTGTTAGAAAAAGAAACATTGAAGTAAATCTCCTGAAAGAACCTAATACTCTTGTGCCTGATCTCTATTTGATGTTTGCTCTTGTGTCTGAACTTTGGCTTAGAAATTCAGGCAAAGAAATATAGTAATAGATACTCCAAGGAAGGTTCAATGGGTTAGAAATTTGAGATGGGGTCTCTCAGGGATCAATGTGTATCACCTGTGTGCCAGCAAATGCCCTCCTAGCATGAAATCAGATTGAAGAATTTAGATCATAGAAAACTGTCAAAAGTAAGGCTGGGCGAGGCTCCAGGAAGGACACAGCATCAGCTATGGGCTGGGTGCAGGAGCAGAACACTCCTGCACCAGCTGAGTCGCCAGTGGGCAAACACAATGGGGACCTGAAACAGGTGCTGTAGGTGTCTCCCTTTACGTTGAGTGAGTCTGTAAAGCAGAAAGCATTCTGCCTCAGATTCTCCTGTCTTTTGTTCAGATTTGGTTTCCTGAGATATTTGCACAGGATGTCAATTTCTTGTGAGACTATTGAAAAATCCTTGTTTGTAGTGAAGTGGGGAAATAATCATGAACATGCTTTTTGGTTAGTTTTCAAAAGACAAAAGTCAAAAGAATGTTTGATATTAACCTTCTCAGGCACTTTAATTTTTATATCAATGGCAAGGATTGGTATAACAAGAGGACTAGAGCATTTCTTTTTCCTAGAAATGTGAATTGTAGTACTTTAGATTTTTTTTAATTGCTTACTCTACTTGTAAAGAATCTGAGGTGTATTGGTGCAAATACCTGAGCCATTATAATGGCTTGTTGCTACATAAACTTTTCTCCAGTATTTGCATTGTGGACGAATTCATTATTTGGGACACTGCCTATTTTTGCCCATCTGTGGTAGCTAACTTTGTTACTGGCAGCTGCTGCTGCATAGAACCCAATGTATTGGACTCAAAAAGGAAGCCTTTCTGTAAACATGAGGCAATACAGATGAGTTTACCTACTGTCAAGTAGTTGTTTCGGTCATGGACTACATGAGTACCTTTGTCCCCCAGCGATAGCGGGGAGGGATGCATGTTTGCGCACTGCCTCTCTCTTTCCCCCTTCTAAGTAGTAGATGTTTAGGAATTAATTGCTGTGAATTACGCTATGGCAATATCTATGATATCTGCAATCACTCGCCATGCATTTTCTTCTTCAATACATTTACATTACCATAAAAAAGGTTCACCTATTTGTCCCAAATGTGTTTGATTATCATGATAAGAAGATTTTGGTATAACTTTTGAAATAATATGTCCTCATAAACTATGAATTTGCATATCTCAATAACAGAAATGTATGTACAAGGTATATATTAAACTACAGAATTATCACCGAGTTTTTTTTTTTTTTTTTTTTAACCAATGTGTCGCTAGGAGGAATACAATTAAATTGCTCAGTGGAAGTGACATAAGAAATCAGAAAAGCTTGGTGTTGCAGAATGTAATTAATGTACCAGGGTGTTTGGAGATATATAAAACAAATGCAATTAACCAGCTTGCTGGAACAGCAGTAGCAAGACATCATTTCTCTCCTCCTTCCTTCCCTCCCTCCCTCCTTTCTGACCTCCCTCCCTTCTCTCTCCCTGTTTAATCCTTCTCTCTCTTCTCTTCTTTCTCTTTCACACCACCCCTTTCTCTTGCCTTAAAGACACACCTAGAACCTTTGTTCTGATTTAACATTAGAGGATAAGGAGGTAGAGGATAAGGAGGACTTAAATTGTGTCTGGGCCACAATTATGCAGCAGAATTCATAGTAATGTAGTGAAAAATGCTGGGATTGAGGAGTTGAGACTGAAAAGGCAATGTTAAATTTTCTGTGTGACACTAGTTTTGCATTTAGCATCTGCTATGTCAAAGCAAAGGAAGCTGTGGACATTCTTAGGAAATTAGTATATAAATCGTGTGTTTGACATTGGATTGCCTTTGGATACTTCAGAATGATGACAGCTTCTCCATGGGGATTGTTTAAAATTTGGATTGTGGACAACACTGCCCTCTAGGCTGTTTCAACACTTTGGGACCCAGTATTCACATATATAATGAGGAGGTTGGTTTGTAGGACCTCTAAGCTTTGTTATTTTTCCAGGATTCTATGGTTTCTGTTTACTCATTATCCTTCTTAGATGTGTGTGCTTATTCTCCATATGAATTTCAGATTTAGAGAAACTTGTACCATTTCAAAGATATACTGACTATCCTTGTGCTAGACACAGAAATTAATTTTATTCAGTGACAAATGATACATAGATTTGCATTGAAATTTCCTTGGTGGGTTATTTATATGTGCATTTTTATAGTGTATGAAAAATGTTAGAGTTTTGCCTCTTCATGTAAGATATGTGCTAATATTATTTATGATTTTGTCCCTGTAGCAATCCACAGAAAATAAATATGAAGCTAGTTGAGAACTACAGGCAAACTTTTCTCTTCGGGATGTAAATAAACATTGTCTCATTTGATACAGATTAATTAACCACATGAAAATTTTTCTCTACCAGTATGTAGGAGAATATTTATTGAGTATGGATGGCCTTTGTTTTCCAGATTTTCTTTATTTTTAAATTTTTTAAATAAGAATATAGTTTTGCAGTTACTTATGGGGGACTAATATGAACCATCACAAGACTTTTTAATTACATCTATATCCCATATATTGCATCAATCCAATAATGCTACAATACTTGTGAAAAGGTGTTTTTAAAATGCGAATGGTTTTCTCATCTTTACTGCGTAACTATTCCTAAATGAAAATGGCACACATGATATTTGGGAAGATAAAGATAATGTGTGTGCATAGTGCAGATGTATAATCTCTTACAGAGGTTTATATATTTTGCTGAAGTGCTTTCAGTAATGGGCCTATTATTGTAGCCATATGTAGTCCATTTCAGGACTTAAATTGCATATAAGTAACCTGAAATTTGTTCTTGTAGCTATGCAGCAATATCACATTTGAATTGGCTTTGTTTGAATAACCTTTGATGCTATGCAACATGTGGACCATAAACCAAAAGGATTTCTTAGAACATTAAACAAGAATATTGTAAAGAAAAAAAAAAGGTCATGAATATACAAAAAGAAGAGTTCTGGCCATTTTTTCCCTGAGCAGCCTGTATAAAATAGCAGCTTTGACAATAAAAGTATTGATCTATAAGTACATTATATAAATTTGGAGGCATACATAGTAATGAAGGGAGCTTATGCATGTGGAATGTGTGTGTGCCAAGTAATATCTGCTTAAGTAGTTCTGCAGTCTATAGGAGATAAATTTACTCCCATGTGCAATTTGGTTTTTGAAAAATATTATGAAAAAAGATTATATTCTTAGGTATTTCTCCTCCTCTTCCTTCTTCTTTCTTCCTCCACTTCTCATTCTCCTTCTTTTTCTCTTTCTTCTCATTTTTTTCCTTTCCTTCTCATTCTCCTCTTTTTGGGAGAGGCCTGATGAAAAGACTTAGAAAACATTTGAGGTGTGAAGAAGACAGGTGAAAGTGTCTCTTGCAGATTTAAAAATCTGCATTTAAAGGAGATATGTTAATAATATATAAAATGATAATATTTTACTTTTGGGTATATCGAATGGGAGTTTTATCTTTCTCACTTTTCTTTTATAATACCCATATAACTTAATGCAAAGTTGTATTACATAGATCCTATCTTTCCAGTTTGACAAACAGAAGTCTCCAGATCTGAATTCAAGCAGACAATGGAAACTTATAGAGTGCCCTTTCATAGATTTATTTTTAAAGAAAAGTTATGTTTCTTACAATGTCTCCAGGTGTAAATCTATCAAACTTAATTAATACATTGAGATGGGTATTGACTCGCTTCCTCTTTTTAAAAAAATTATTGCATATAGAATGAATGAATGATTATAAATAGTCTTTTAAGGAGAAATTTCTATAAGGTCTTTCAGTGTTTTAGCAGTGTGCTATACCATAATAGAGATGTAATGTAGCATCTAAAGAATATCATACTCACCCAAAATACCAATCACTAACTCAAAATAGTGTTGGAGTAACCTAGGCCTCAATCTTTAGTGTTTTCTCTTCCATTTGCAGACAATCATTAGAATCATGCATCTAATCTTATGAGTTTTAAATACATGTTTTTGCTGATACTTCTCAAATTTCCCTAATTATTACATAGAGGAATATATGATTCTTGAGGACATAGCTTGGTTCTTCTACATACTGTTGTGTCTCCAGTGCCTGCAGCAGTGCATGGCTTATCTCCCAACTACTTGACATCTTTGTTTCATGTCTAATGAGGATGTATCAATCTCAAGCCCAAGATAGAATCTGCTTCTCTTTCTTGTCATTTCCATCTCAGTCAATGGCTTCACTATTCTCAGACTTTTTCATGATCCTAAACTGGTAATCATTCTTGACTTGTTCCCATAGCCTGTATTCAACTTGTTAGTGAACCCTTGGAAATCTATACTGATTCCAACTATTTCGTGTGTGTGTTTGCATTTTTTTCTCTAACATTTTATGAACATTTTCAAACTTTCAGCAAAGCTGAAAGAATTTTACACTGAACACTCAGATATCCCCACCAAGATTCTCCCATTATTTCATTATACTTGATTACCACCTATCTAACCATTCATCCATTCTTCTATGTATCCATTAATTCATCATATTGTTTTGATGCATTTTCAGATAATTAGAGACCAAATGTTTCTTACTAACTTAACTACTGTCATCCTGGTCAAAATCAGGACTATTGCAATAGCCTGGTAAATGATCATCCTACTTCCATTCCTGTTCCTCCTATTCTCATATATTACTCCATCCCAGTTTTCCACGCAGCGGCTAGAGGGACTGTAAGACACATGTTTTCTAGCAGCTCCTTACTCGTGGTTTCCACTCAGAGCTCTTCACAGTAGTTTACAAGACTCTGCAAGTTCAGGACTGTTTCTACCTCTCTGACCTCATCTGCTCACACTGTCTACTTATAGCCTTGATTTAGGACTTTTGTTTAGATGTAGTGAGTCATGGCCTTTGCATTTGTTCTCTCCTCTGCTAGAAATGCTCTGCCCCATATCCTTACATGGGTAAGTCTTTCAATTGATTTAATAATTTCGTATTCCAATATCATCTCTTCAGAAATATGATCCACCCAGTCTAATATTGCTTCACTTGAAACTTTATTGGGCTGCCTTTTTTTTTACCTATCTTAAATTTTTTTTTTCATAGCACTATCACCCCCTGGAGAGGGGTATGTGTGTGTGCATGTGTGTGTATATGTGTATATATAGTTGTAGTAGTACTACAACTACAACTATATATAGTTGTAGTAGTCTAAGAAGTTACACTGCTATAACCTCATGAATACTGACAGAAGATATGAGATCCCTGGGTCAGAATGATAGACTTCACTAGTCATGCCACAATAAGCAACATGACTTCATGTTTGTGTTGATTCACCTTGCCTCTGAAGTCCCTTGGGGACAGTGTGGAGGGGCCCAGGTATACGATGTACACATAGTGGGTTAGCCTCACAGCTGAGGAACCCTGAATGTAGGACCTGGATATTTTATAATAGGTAATAAGGTAACTTGCTCAACCTTTGCCCTAGAACAAGACATCTTCTTTATTATACCAGATGCTAAATAAATCTTCCTTCTGTTCTCAGGAGGGACCATCTATATTTTCTAAGGCTGTTTGCTGTATAAATATCCTTGAAAAGAAAGTTTGGATCAAAAGAGCAGTTAGTCTTCCGCTAGCAAGACATGCAGAAACATGAGAGACCCAAGGAGAATATTTTCCCAACAATAGATCTGTAGGCGTTGGTTTGTTTATTGTCTGACTCCTCCACTAAGCTCCCACTGCAGGAACTTAGCTTTATCTGTTGTGTTTGCCAATGTACATCCAGTGACTGGAGTACTGAATGACATAGTAATACTCAAATTTTTGTTGAATACATGAAAATGTGCTTACGGAGTGCTTTTGGGGTGCTAATTTTCAGGCCCTAGCACAAAACATGAAACATTCACCATTTGAACTAGGATGTGTGTGTGTGTGTGTGTGTGTGTGTAGATAGAGAGACAGAAACAGATACAAGGACAGAGAGTTATCAAACATACTTGTTATGACTCAGATGACATCCTGATTTCTGGTGATTTAATATTCTTTCACCTGGCAGGACATACAGAATTTGCCATTTGCTTTGATATGCCTCTTTTCCATCTAACAAAGAATATTCTCCAGAGGCTGAGGTGGGAAGATTACTTGAGCCTAGGAATATGAGTCCAGCCTGGGCAATATAGTGAGACCCTGTCCCTAAAAATAAACAAATAAATAAACAATGAAGTTTAAAAAATAATATTGTCTATAATAGTGATTTTCACAGTCTGTCTCCCTGGATACTCATAAAAATATTATGGTGTTTTTTAGCACACTGTCGAGTGGTATCACTATTTTGACAAGGCCCTTCAACAAATGATTCTGATATGTCTTCATGGTATCATATACGCTCTCCCACACTGAGAAACATTGACTTATGTGATGATATCTAATCCAGAAATGGAGACTTTTCTGTACATTTAAGGCAGCTTTCACTTTCTACTTAACCATTCGCAACAAATAAAAATGATTATTCTAGTTTAGAGATAGAATCAAATAGATTAGTTCTAAAATTGGTCCCCAAATATTTAGCTCTTTAATAATTGAAAAAGAAGAAGACTAAAAGTAATATCCCCCATCATGGGCATTGTCTTACCCTCTTTGCTGTTGCAATTATCATGACCAGAGAGGGCCTTGTTTATCATTACTGACACTAAAGGGAGATATGCTCAGGAATTTGGCAAGTGGGACCTTCTTTATAGACTTACTTTTGATGTTAAGAAAATAAGTTCAAGAGGTTTAAACTGGAAAATTTATTTTTCAAAACTGAGATACTCAAGGCTGACATACTCTGTAAATTTTGTTATTTATATTTTCTTTTTTTCCCAATAGCATTATTGAGATAGAATTCATATTCCATAAAATTCAACCCTTTGAAGGGTACAGTTCAGTGTTTTTAGTATATTCACAGAGTTATGCAACCATCACAACAATCTGATTTTAGAATGTTTTTAATCACCCATAAAAGAAACTCCATGCCCTATTTGACTACTCCTTTACAAACCATAGGAAACCACAGGTCTACTTTCTATCTCTATAGATTAAATTATTCTGGAAATTTCACATAAATGGTATCATACTATATATGACATTTTGTGACTAGCTTATTTCCCTTAGCATAATGTTTTCTGGAGTCATCTGTTGTATCCTGTATCAGTACTTCATTCCTATTTATTGACAAATAATATTCTATGTCATTTATACTTTGATTTATTAGCTGATGGACATTTATGTTGTTTTCACTTTTTGACTTATAAACATTACTGCTTTAAACATTTGTATACTAGTTTTTGTGTGAATATATATCTTCATTTAACCTGGAGTGGTTAATTGCTAGGTCATATTTTAACTCTGTTTAACCTTTTGAAGAATTGCAAGACCATTTTCCAAAAGAGCTATAACAATTTGCATTCCCACTAGCAACATATGAAATAAAAATTTTATTTTAATTCATCTTGCAAAGAAAGTATTGAATGACTTTTATGAGTTATATTTGATGTCTTACACTGAAACAATTTTATTTTATAATAACGTGCCTTATTTTCAATAGTCCTAATTTCTAATCTCTTCAGTGATTATTGTCTTCTAATTCTTCTTTAGTTGCTTTGTAAAATTTTACAAATATAGTAACTCAATTGAACTTGCCACTTTTAGCAAAGACCTTAGCAATGCTATATATAAATCCTAAAATATAGCATGTCAGAGCTAGAAAAAATATTTGCAATTATGTGACACAACTCTCTTATTGGTTGGTTACGTGGAGAACTGAAGCTCAGAGATTTTATATGCCTTGTCACAGATCCCATGGCTACTTAGTGACAGAGCTGAAACTAGAGTCCAGGATGCTTTATTTCTATACCATGCTTCATGCTGTGAGAGGCTATTGCTGGCTTCCTAACCCTGCAACTCCTTAACAAAAGTTCCAGAATCTTGTCACTGAAAGCAACCAGCTGTTTCCTGAACATGTCAGTAAGAGAATTAGGTTAGAGATGCTGAAGTTATTCTTTTGATTCAACAGATGCTTATTGACCACCTATTTATAGATAAGACAACTTGCTTGGCTCTGTGAGGAACATAATGACATGTTAAATTATTCCCACATTCAAGGAGATCACTACCTAGTAGGGAAGGTAACACAAGGTCAAGTCACTAGAACAAAATAGTAGTGCCTGGTAAATGGGAGGTCTGAAGGTATACGCAACACAGTCTGGGAATTCAGAGAAGGAATAGGGGATTTCTAGCTGGTACAATCTAGGAAGTGTCAACACCAAATGAGTCACTTAACCTGGGCCTTAGAGGAACAGTGGGGTTTTGATAGGCAGAAAGATTGGAAATTGTATTCCAGCAAAAGAAGTAACAAGAAATGACATGGAGATGACAAAGATGTGTTAAAGACAAGGCAAGAAGTCTAGATTGATCGCAACATAGTTTGTCTGTAGGGAAGATGATAATTGAAAGATGGTTGATCAACAAATACTACTGAGTGAGTTTAAACAAGTAATTTAAACTTTCTATGCCTCAGTGTCTTTATCTGTAAAATGGGCATGGTAATAATGTCTATCTCATACAGTTGTTATGGGGAATACATGAAGATATAAGAGCATATTTTATATGTATATACGTGTGTGTGTGTGTATAATATATTGCTATGAACAGTGCCTGGTAATTTATAAGCATTTATTACTATGGTACTTTATTATATTTTTATTTCCTGCCTGGTAGGAACAAGGAAAATAATAGCCAAAGAAGAGGACTTTGGCTATCAGACTAATTATGGACTACATTTGGGCACTTCAGGATAATTTTAATATGATTTTTCAAGTATCAGTCTTCAGATGACTGATTAAGAATTTTTGTTGTCTCTTAAGGGAACTCATCTGTGACCACATCTATGCAACGGTGACAAACGTGCTATGACCTGTGTGTTTCCATTGCATCATATGCTGATTACAGAACAAGTGGGACTTGAGAGCGAGTAGTGTTATGAATGAAAGGAGTAAACGAGAGAGAAATACTACAAATAGCGATTTGTTATCAAATAGAACATGCTTGTATAACCCTGCATTTTGGTACATGTTGACTGATTTATGTTTTTTATCTGGTGCTTTTGATATTAATATAAAATATCATGAAGATAAGTCTTGTATAAGACAAACTTACTGAGTTCAGAATAAACACTCCTAGTACAGAAAATCTTTTTAAAAATTAACATTCAGTCTCTATGCACTAATTTTTTCTAGGTAGTCCACTTATCTTTCTTAATTTAGTGTAGACATTAATTATAATAACTTATTTAATTACCAACTAATCAGATTTGCATAATGAGTTATTGAAAGATAGCTGAAATAAAACAGTATCAGTAACATTGTGGAAGGGACACATCTTTGGTAGCCAGGGGCCTTGGACTCCAGTTTTGACTATCCTAGTAGATTATTAATTGTATGACCTTAGGACCTTACCATAAAAGGATGAAATTTGACTATATAATCTCTAAAATCTCCCTCAATCTTAAACTCTATTATTCTAAGTACTTCTGTTTAAAATTCTATTTATTATTATCTTTGAGTACCTTTGAAGAAAATTTAGCCTGAAGAAAAATTATCCAAAACCATTAAACATTCATCTTTGAAAATAATCATGATCTATTGTCCAGTCTGCATGGAGAGTATCTTCGTATTTTGGTGTGGGCTCAATGATGTATCTGTGGATATTGATGATAGGTGAAATTCACTAGTCTTATGATTCATATCCATTTTGCTTCATTAATGACCAGTGGTACTTATACATTTTTTATGAATAAATAGAATTAAAAAATGTAATACTAAGGAAACAATAGTGTTAGGTCAACATACTTAGTTTATGGCCACTGTAACTGGAACCATATGCAACAGAGCAATTTTAGCGCAGGAGAGGGTGTTAACAGCCACTTTTTAATTTCTGTTGCAAGGATTGATGTAGAATATCTTTTTCTAGTGTTTGGTCCTAAGCCTTTTTGGAAATGAGCTGGAGAACATGGAGTATAACTCAACTATCCCATTACAAGGCTTTTCAAGTTTAAACAGGGAACACCCAGTTGAAACCAAACTGGAATTTAAGGGATTTGTGCAAAACCTTTGCAACACTTACAAGCAATTAAAATGTTCATAAATATGATCAAAAAAGGGAGAACTTCTGACTTCCCAAAAAAATTAATCAAGAGTTTTCTTTATGAGGATAAGTTTATAAATCTTTATAAATCAAAATTAGAGCTAAACTTTAAAGTTTTATAATAGATAGTCCAAATCCTAGCAAATGCCGGAATATGTTTAAACTAATTTGTTTAGATACATGTGATAATTATACAATATAATTTTCAGGGTTAAATTAAATTAAGAGAAATATAGGGTGAACCTAACAATAGACACTTTTGAGTTTTATATCTCTATTTTTAAATAAACTTTAATGTATTGCCAAATAAAACAGCATATTATCACAAATCAAGTTCATTGTTGATCCATTACATTAGAGAAGGTATTGTACCTTCTCCTCCTTAAATATAAATACACCTTAGCTTATGTATTCTAAAATACCTTGGAATGTCAGCAACAAGAATCCATTACCCCATTGCCAATTGTGTTACCCCTTCCCTCTATCTCTACCATGGATTGGAGGAGAAACTGAGTAGGAAAAATGCCACCTTTTAAAAAGAAAATACCAGGAACAACATCCCTCAGTATTTTTTTTTTCTTTCTTTCATGCAAAGAGGACTATGAAGAGTTAGAACATTTAATTAGATGGTCTCAAAATAGTTTTTTTCACTGTTATTTTTTCACTTAATTTCAAGAGTTAAAAAGGAACATTGAGAAAATATTTGAATGGTGCATGAGCCTTGCACTCACAAATGTTCAAGCTGTCATTCAGTTGAGCTTTGTAGCCTCCTTTTCTTCTCAAACGTGGGCAATGCTGTTTAATAACTTCGCTAGAAAAGAAGCACTAACGGTGACTGGTATTATTCCTCACTGGCTCACATGAAAATGTGTAAGTAAGTTTGTAGCTAAGTGTGTTTTAAAAGTTTTACAGTCCCACCTTTGTGATTTGAAAGCCTGAATAATGTCAACTTTTAATACAAAATGAAAGAAAAAAAGAATCAGGAAAATATGTACAACATGTGGGTACAGTTTGTGGGCAAATATAGCTCTTATCCTCCCCTCCCTGTAAGCATGGCGATAAGATATGAATAAACTGAGTTGTTTGATGGCTGCCCTATGCTCACAATCCAATAGACAACTTTTATTTTAAGAAGAACCGTTTCTAGGCTATGAATTTTCATTGCACTTTTCTGTTAAACTGTAACACCTGTGATGTTCATCAGCTGGATCTTATGAAACTCTCCAGATTTTTGAGGATCTCAGTAAATGTGCCTGATCATGTCGAATTTCAATTTTAAGTTTGTTCAACTTTTCTTTTTGGAAAGCAGTTTTTATCTTTTGAAGCAGCAGCTAAACATGGCACGCAAATAAGATGACCAGGCAATTGCTTGTATTGTCTATCTCCATCAGGATTCAATTCTTAACTTGCTAAATGTGGAACTTTATAGAAGTTTATAGCTAATCTTTCCATTCAAAGATGGTCTAGGAGGTGCAAGGATTTACCTGGGAGGAGAAATCTCTATGATCTATAAGAAGTGGGTGATAGGGTATGTTTGAAAAGTGAAAAACTAAACATTTAAATGAAGTGGATTGTACTAGCATTTGACACTCAACTATATAGCAAGTGGACAAGCTGATATTTAGTTCTATGGATTGTTAACATTCACATAAAACAGAATTATTTAGCATTTACTGAATCCTTTTTGATAATCAATTTGGGATCAAATGCAAAAGAACATGTGTCTGCTTTGTGTGACCCGAAATTCTTCCGTTTTCCCTTTGAGCAGATGACATGCCTTCTTTGCTGACTGATATCGGTTGCTAGGAGAAGTGCACTGGTTTAGTCCCTTCTTCTCCAGCAGTAAAACTAAAGAGTGTATTGAGTAAGAGAAAGAGGCAGAACACAGTACAGACCATGAATCATGACTTGTCTCCAATGTGTCCACTTTGCTCCCATTTTTTTCCCTTTAAAAACTTTTGTTTTTACCAATGATCCTTTCTTTCAGCCATTATCTATAATCCTTTTGGAGCCTGAGGGGATGAGGGTTGCTAAAGGGAGGCTGTGCTGCTAAGAGTCCACTCAGAGCAATAATAAAAGCCTTGAGAGTTATTCATGGGGCCACATTAGTGAGAATGCCCTACTCAGTGAATAGCATCAGTCAGCTGCCTTTGAGATTGGGTGATTAATACCTTCTGCTTTTAATGGGGGGAAAAGGCAGACAAGAAAGGTCTTCATACTACTTTGGCTATTTTGCAAATTAGACCTTACACATTGTCAAAGCTTTTGACAAAAATGTTGCTAAATTTTCAATACCTGCAATAGTCTTTTTTTTAAAAAAATAGTGTTTTATGAACTGTTAATTGTGACTACTGTCAAATAAAATTGAAATGATAAAAATATCCCAAATGAGCACTTAAAAAATTTTGTTAGCCATTTGTATTTTGGCAATGTTTTTGATGACATCAAACTAAATATGTGCTGTTAGTGATCATATTCAAAGTGTTGTCTAGGCAGACCTATTTCACAACATCCAAACAGCATTTTTGTTTGTTTGATAAAGGAACTAATTACAATGCCCTTGAGAGTTTAGAGAAGCATCTAATGAGAAAGTGTTAAGGGCGGCAGGTGTTAGTTTCCCATAAGCACTTGAATGTAAGGGACAGTTTGTGATTTACAAAGAAGTTATGTATGTGTGGGCCAGTTTAGCGTAAGGGATTAGAGATAATATCGTTATAACCTCCATTATCTCTCATTATATCTTTTGGCTACATTATATACATGACATAGTTCAAATAAAATTGCCCGACGTCTGGGAAACTTGTCAGTCGTATGAGGTGCATAGATAGAAAAGTGTCTGGTTTTGGTGGTGTACGGTGACTAGAAAATACAAGGTGATGCTTTTCTATGCTGTTTTGCAGTAAGATTCCAATGTCAAGTAGACTGTTAATATTTAGATAGTAAATTAAGCCAAGACTTAGTGTTTTTTTAAATTATTCTAATTCTACTCTCCAATTTACATTTTAAACATATTTTTTACATAGCAGCCTAGCCTAGTCTTCCGTATATATTCACGTTCATTCAAAAGCCTTTACTTTAGTCTGAATATGAGAACAAACAACATTTTAAAGACTCTGAGCGATGCTTCCTCTAACCTGTTTTCACTCCATCGAAGTGAAATATCTTGTTAAGATGCAGTAATACCCAAGGGCAATCAGAGATAAAAATGTAACGATTTGGTGGGTGATGTCTAGAGATCAGCTTTAAGTGAGGTCTGATTTAACATCTTTATTAGTGATATAAAAGCAAAATGATAAAGAAATTACATATCTCGCCAGTGGAAACTGCCCAAAACCTCATCTCTCCACTCTCAAAATCATATAGAATAACTTACACAATTTAGGCAGAAAAATTATTAACAGAGTAAAAATTGCTGTTTGGTACGTAAATGTAAACTAATTCTTCAGGGAAATAATCTGAAATCTAGAAACCTAACTAGAGGGAGAAGGCAGCAAAGCAATAACACTGAAAGGGCCCGGGGGACAAGCGCAAGAGTAGGGGCAAGAAGAGAAAGCGATTCAGATTAGGAGTGTTATATTCCAGTTTAAAGGTCACTGGATTATAGTGCGCATTTAGGGTGTATTGCATCACCGACCAGGGAGATTCTCTTTCAATGAATGTGGCTTAAGTGCAATTGAAATACTTCTTTCATTTTGTCCCTCATTGCCAGAGCATGAGAGAGATTTTGGCAGACTAGAAACGGAAGTTAGTACAAAGATAGATTCTTCAGGACCATGCCAGTCTACTTAAATCTAGGGAAAGATTTTCTGTTGAAAAGTTCAAATGGTTCCCTTTTTAGAGAGAATATAGCGTCCTCAAAACCCAGATCCGATTCACAAAGCTTTCCAAGAGAACTGTCCTGTCTTCCGTCAATGCAGAGCAAGGCCCATGTTTATGTCTCAGTCCGTTTTGTATCTGCAGAATTACAAGTAGCAGGGCTTAACTGAGGTTGGATTAATTTAATTTGTTCTTTATAGATAGTTTTTATTCAGAAACTTACACAATTTATGCCATCTGACCTCAGATAAGTCCTAGAGTAATACTTCCTGTGGAAGTCAAGGGTCCACCTTCCAGTGAAAGGAGAGAGTATTGCATAGAATAGGGAAGGCTTGGACCATGGCTCTTCAAACTAAATATGTCTCATTTAACAACTTGGTGGTTAATGAGGTTAGTAGGCGTGATGATAAAGGCCGAGACAAGGTTGTACAAGTGAGATTCTCTGCTTGCTGCGCAATTACATGTTGGCTCTTTCTCCCCAGTCCTCAGAATTCCCCACATTTTTTTGTTCCTTATGTAAGAGATTGATAGATAGAAATAGAATGGAGCCAGTATCTCAGTAATACAGAGTAAAAATAAGTTAAGATGGGCAGTGAAAGGTAATGGATGCCAATTCCTAGAGTTTCTAATTAGTTTTATTTGATTAATTTTACATCACTGTCAATGCTGTGGGTCCACATCAATGCCAACATTTGAAAGCAATATGGGCGTTTCGTCATAACATCACTGCAGCCGGTGATGGAGAGGAGCCTGAACTCTACAAAATCTTATCTGTGTGTGTGTGTCTGTGTGTGTGTGTGTGTGTGTGTGTGTATGTGTAAACCTTAAAGTGTAATATATCAATAACGAGGCCAGGTGCAGTGGCGCATGCCTGCTGGTTATCCTAGCACTTTGGGAAGCCAAAGTATGAAGATCACTTGAAGCCAGGTGTTTGAGACAAGCTTGGGCAACATAGGGAGATCCTGTCTCTACAAAAAATTTTAAAATTTAGCCGGGCATAGTGGTGCATGCTTGTAGTTCCAGATAATCAGGAGGGTGAGGTGAGATTGTTTAAGCCCAGAAGTTCAAGACTGCAATGAGCTGTGATCATGCCATTGCACTCCAGCCTGGGTGATAGAGTGAAACCCCCTTTGAAAAAAAAAAAAATAGCAATGGAATTGGAGTCCCCCAAATGAAGTCCCTACATGCTAATTTTGAAGTTATGGTCCATTAATAGGTACGGAAGCACTCATTCTTTTTTAGAAATAACAGCTAAAAAATATGTTCACCTGGAACTCTCTCAGCTATAATTGCTATGCACTACTTTTCTATATATTTTTAAATTTTCTCTTTTATTCAACTTCCACTGCATCTTTCCACCAGCATCAAACCCTTTTGCATCTAGTATTCATTATTCTGTAACAAAGAGCATATAAATATTGAAAAGACTGGTCCTGATATTAGGGATCTCTGCATAAAATTCATTGTACTGGTTTTGTGATTAGGCCAGTAAATTGCATAATGTATTGATGAAGGGGCTTTCATTCTCATAATAGTCTGAACTCAACGGGGACTACTTTGCTGAGGAGGCATATATAAATGAATAGAACTAAACAAAATCTCGTAATGAATCTGTAATAGAAATATAGATGCTGCAAAAGAAAATGTGATAGACTCATTCTCTTTTTTCTTTCTGCATATGAGTCTTTAACATGTTATCCTATTACAGTATTTCTGAGAACTTTCAATATCTGTGAAAGGGTTATAAAGACTTTAGAAAAATATATATTAATATTTGGATGACATATGTAAGTATAATATATCCGTATATAAATTTACATAAATTGATTGGATTGTAACTTGTGTGATATAAATATAACCAAACTACATTTTTGTAACCTAAGGAGCTAATCAAAACCAGTGTGGATTACTTTATTATACCCAATCCGGATTGGTATATTTTTCTAAATTTGTATAATTACCAGATCGTTTCTTACTTTTTCCCTTCTAATATTAAAAAGTAGGGTTAAGTTAACCAAAATAATGTTAATAGGGTGAAATTTATTCCACAAAATGGCTATTGCGATAAAATCTAACTTTTTAAGTAGTTGTGAAATGCATTAAATTAAAAAGGTAAATAGAGAAGTCGAGCTGTTCTAACAAATGACTGCACAATACTAGCAATATGTCTTTTGAGAGAGGATTTAGTACATGTTTTGTAGGTATTTATCTCGCACAAAGAAAAAAAATTTCCTTCCGTGGGAAAACATTAGATCATAGGAAGGCCTGACATATTTGAGTTGCAACTTTGTGAATCCACACTCAGTCTAAACAAGTTCCAGCAAGATAAAAACCTCAGAATAAGAAAAAGGAGGGTGGTGACAAAGATCTACCACTGTGTTTCCCAGCATTTTTTCTCTCTAAAGTAGCTAAGACTTTCTTTGATGAAGTCATCCTTTTTCCGTCCATTTATATAAGAACATGTCCCCTCAACCCCACCTTCTTTTTTATAAGAGAGGCAGAATTTAGCAAGTTTGATAGAGTTTGTACAGACCTAATTTTGTTTGATGAGATTCATTAGGATTAGACAACAAAAATAACACATAAAAAAGATATATATTTGTAAATGAAAGATTCTACTGCTTATTAATATCTAAATTCACACAGTGCTTTTACTCATAAGAAGACACAAGTACTGTATCACATTTCATTTTGAATGATAAGAACCTAACAACCTCTAATTATGAAATTATGTGACAATTAAAAAAAAATCGAAGACAGGAAAATACTGGGAACTCAGCATTTAGGAAAAATAGTGTATTGTTGTAAATTTCATAACTTTAAATATAAAGGTAACTCAAAATTCAGACACAAGACATACAATTTTTTAGCAATTTGTGTTAAAACTTATAGATCCAATAATGTAAGGGTATTTACTTTTTTCAAATATATTGCCTAATATTTCTAACATGAAAACTAAGATGTTTGAATTGAATAATCATAATCCAGGCAACATGTTTTATAGATTAAAGAGCATACATGTACATATATGAATGTATACACGTATATATACATATACATATGTACGCATGGTACATACATATAGTATTATGAAATAATATACATAACCAAGTTCTTCAAAGGCTTTGGCACTTCTATCTTTTTTCTTAGCATTCTTGTGAGTTAGTTACTAACATTCAAGCCATACTTTTTGGATGCCAGAGGGTATTTCTAAAAATATGTGTTTGGATTTTGATTGAATTTACTGTTATTAAGGGCATGTGTGTTGTTTCTGTCAACAAAAGGTCTTCACAGTCTTTTATTAAGCTTCCAAATATCACTTGAATGGAGTACGTGAATAGATAAGTTTTGGCTTAGATGTTTTTAGCTTGATAACCACTATCTTTATTCAGTCGCCTTGAGGCAAAACAACAGAAATTGAAAGTACAATACTGTCATGTTTAGTTACCTGGAAAGTTACAACTAAATGTAAATAATATTCACAACAGCCTTGCTTTATAATTTTAAGTAAAAGATTACTGTATGCCATCTGGTATAACCTGTGCGCCTCTCCCATAACATCCCTAAGAAGGACTTTCCATCTCCCTTCAGGGTTAGTAAAGATCTCAAGCAAAATTTTGAGTACTCTCAAAAAAGTAACAGAAAAAAATGTATCTGTGAAATATGGCACTAAAGTATAGCTGCTTTTTAAAAGCATATTTTCTGCTATTTCCAAGTTTATGACTGTTATTATTAGTTGTTATGGTAGCACACAATCACATTTGTGTATTATTTATTAAAATGTATTTACTGAGCTTCTGTGTTGTGCTGGAATACTTGTAATAGTGTAGTGAGTTCTTAGTTTGGTGAGAAAGACAGAAGCTACATAATCACACTGAGTATGTTTGTGTTTGTAATTGAATTTAAATATTATAAAAGAAAAATACAAAGTGGCATAAAAAGATTTAAAGATCTACAAAAATTTAGTCTGGTCGGGCTGGAAACATCCTTGGGGAAGTAATATTTATGTTAAGGCCTATGGGATTGGAGGCGGCTATGCGAAGAACAGGATCTGGGAAGAACTTCCAAGTTTTAGGGAGGTCCCAAAGGGGACAGGGAGCAGAGAACCTGAGACCTTTTCAAACCTGGAATAAAAGTCAAGTGGCTGGGAAAGTTCCGATCAAAGGAAGGTTGAGGAAGGCTGTGCTGTATGATACAGATTATGTAGGTAATGATAAAAGAAAAACTTAAGCACATTTAAATATTAAAGAGTTTATTTGAGCATTCAGAGGTTCCTGAATTGGAGTAGCACCAGCCTACAGAGGGTAGCACTCTGCCCAGATAGGCAAGAAGGGAAACTTAAGTATTTGTAGAAGCAAGACAAAGTAAAAAACTTAATTGGTTAGAGTTCAAAGTCCCTTGTAAGAGGTTACTTGGTGGTTTCTGGTTGGTACAATTCAATTTCTATTTTCTTTTTTTTTTTTCTTTGAGACAGAATCTCGCTTTGTCACCTGGCCTCGAGTGCTGTGGCATCAGCCTAGCTCACAGCAACCTCAAACTCCTGGGCTCAAGGGATCCTCCTGCCTCCACCTCCTGAGTAGCTGGGACCACAGGCATGCACCACCACGCCTGGCTAGTTTTTCTATTATTAGTAGAGACAGGGTCTCACTCTTGCTCAGGCTGGTCTCCACTTCCTGACCTCAAGCCATGCTCCTGCCTTGGCCTCCCAGAGTGCT
>CAUYSK010081261.1:0-10794 GCA_963575035.1 Avahi laniger
TCAATTATACATATCAATTTAAGTAGAAATTTAATTATCCACTTATGCTAAAAATATATTGTTTTCACATCAATGAAACACTGAAATCATGTGAATAACACAACGTCCAATATATCAGCTTTATTTCTTTTTAACTATAAAAAAATTCCTTTGTAATATAAAGAATATAATTCTATACTAGCCTGGGCAACAAATCAGGGTGCTCTTTCTACCAAAAAAAAAAAAAAAATTTCCAAGCATGGTAGTGCACATCTGTAGACCCAGTTACTAGGAGACTTAGGAGAATCGCTTGAGCCTAGGAGTTCGAGGTTACAATGAACTATGACTGTGCCACTGCACTTCAAATTTGGTGACAAAGCAAGTCCCTGGTCTAAAAATAAATAAATAAAAATACACAATTCTATTGCAGTTTTTTTATTAAACCTTATTTTCCAGTGCAGATATGACCTTCTTCAATGTAACATATTATATGAAAATCCTAAATGACATGAACAAGTTAGCCTGTAATAATTCGTGTGATAGAATTGATTTAACTGAACAAATGGCTTCTCTTCTATGCAAAACAGAATATATTTCATAATTTTCATTTAAATAATTATATGTATTGAAAACAAGAACTACATTTTCTATATTTCCTACTAATTGGTGTAAAATTGACATCACTGCAAAGAAAAATGCTATTAAATCAATATTTTTTTGTTGTCAATTATTTTGATTTTATCTTATATTTCTCTGATTTTAAAAATAGCATTTCTTACTGAATATGAACTCTTCATAAATGAACAATTTATGAATTATGATGAGTGACTTTATCAAAGTAATCACTACTCAAATAAAGGAATACATATTAACCATATTTCAAACGACATCGGGCACATTCAGGGTGGTATGGCTGTAGACCATATTAACCATATTTCAAAAGCTTCTTTCATGCCCCTTCTCTATAATTAATGTCTCCCTATTCCACAACAGAAAAAAATTGTGATTTATTACATCATAGTTGAGATGATCTGAAATCTATGTAAATAAAACAATGCACTATATATATTTTTGTGCCTGCTTCTTCTCAACTTTACGTTTGCGAAATTCATCTGTGTTGTGTTTATCACAAGTTAATTCAGTTTCTTTCCCATGCAGCTTTGAATAATGGAACTTACTGCAATGAGGAAATGTTCTATCTCTGGCAATTGTTGTGTCGGGCGGCACCACTATAGTGAATATCATTATTTAAATGTTTTTCCTCATTCAATTCTTAAAAAAAACATTAGAGTTGTTTTCAATTCGACTATTATAAACAGCGGTGCTATGTACATTTGTGCACACATCCATTGGTGTGCCTATGTATTCATTTTTGTTATATCTATACCTATACATACACCTAAGGGAATGCACATGTTCCAATTAAATAGACAATGATAAAGATTTTTCCAAACTATTTGTAGTAATTTAGTTACACCAGGAACCATGAACGTTCTTATTGTTCCACAAGCATTTCAACCCTCAGCATTATTGTTTTGTTTTGTTTTGATTTTCTCAATTTCATTTATCTACAGGAGATGCAATGGCATCATACTGTGATTTATTTTTCATTTTCCAGATTATGATTGAGGTTGAATAGCAATTATATTCTTATTGACCATCTGGATATCTAATTTTGTGAAATGCTTTTTAAATTACATTTCCGATTTTTCCAGTATGTTCTTATTGACTTGCAGAAGTTAGATACATTCTGGCTTAGACATTTTGTTGGGTATATGTCTGGCATATATATGCTACTATTTTTTAGCTTTCTTTTCATTTGTATAAAAGGGTCTTAGGATAACCAAATTTATTTAATTTTAATGCAGTTTAATTTATAAATGTTCTTCCTTAAGATTAGTGCCTTTCATATTATATAGTCAGCTCTTAGTACCTGCAGAGGATTGGTTCCAGGATTGGTTCCAGGACCTCCCACTGATACTGAAATCCCTTGTAATTTATAAATGTATTTCCTTAAGATTAGTCCCTTTCATGTCATACAGTCTGCTCTCAGTATTTTTAGGATATTGGTTCCAGGATTGGTTCCAGGACCTCCCACTGATACCAAAATCCCTTATGTGTTCAAGTGAATTATATAAAATAGTGTAGTATTTGCATATTACCTACATATGTTTCCCATTATATTTTAAATTATCTCCAGATTACTTATAATATCTTATACAATGTAAATGCTATGTAAATAGATGTTAGTTATACTGCATTTTTTTTTAATTCTGGAATATTTTTGATCCTCAGTTGATTGAATCTAATGCAAAACCCACAGATATGGAGGATCAATTGTACATGGAAAAAAAAAAACTTTCCCAAACTCAAAGCCTTGAAATCATTATTCTGTTTGATTCTAGAGACTTTATAGTTTTATCGTCAACTTTCACATGTGTAATTTCCAAGGAATTGATTTTGAAGAACCAAGTGAGGTAGGAATTAAATTCCGTTTGTGTTTTTTTTGTTGTTTGTTTTCTGTTTTTTTTTTTTTTCCTCCTGGTACTCACTATTCTGTTCAGTTGGTTTGTTTACCATTGTACCTTACTCCTGTTGGTGTTATTTTTATCATTTTATTTTAAATTTAGATTTTATTTTATCATTTATTTTATGAAGTCCATATTACGGAGCACACTAACATGGGAAATTTCAAGAGGGAAATGCTGCCATCTGCAATAGTGACATTGTTTTCTCATTTTCTCCAGTATTCATTTCATGACTTTGTGTGTGCATATGTGTTTGTGTGTGTGGGGGCGTGTGGGTGCATGTGTGTGTTATCACTGTGACTAGAAAATTCTAATCAATATTACCACCAGTGGTTATGGCACACAAGTATGTCTTTTTTATTATTATAAATGTAAATGCAGTTATTGTTATGTTTATATATGACATTGGATTTTTAAATTGACATAGAAAATTGTTGTTTAGAAAAGATACTTCTATTTCTAGGACGTAACATTTTAAAACACACAAAGTAGTAGTGAACACAATTAGAGACAATATTTCTAAGAAGAGAATTACAAAGGGATCTTAATAGTGCTTATTTTTGTCAACATCATTCAACTTCCTACTTCTCTGATGATAAATTAGCATATGATTCATTTCTTCATGTATACAACATTATGGTGCATTTTATCAATGACATATTAGATGTTTAAATGCTATTTGATTGGCTGGTTTGTTTATTCATTTTTTTTCCTGCTTATATTTTCTCTTAAAAATATCTTGGATCACCTGCACCTAAATGTTTATAGCGGCACAATTCACATTTGCAAAGGTGTGGAAACAACCCAAGTGCCCATCAATACATGAGTGGAATAATAAAACGTGGTATATGTATACCATGGAGTTCTACTCAGCCACAAAAAGCAATGGTGATCTAGCACCTCTTGTATTATCCTGGATAGAGCTGGAGCCCATTCCACTAGGTGAAATATCCCAAAAATGGAAAAACAAGCACCACATGTATTCATTATCAAATTGATATTAGGTGATCAACACTTAAGTGCACATATAATAGTGACATTGATCAGGTGTCAGGAAGATGAGAGGGGGGAGGAGGGATTGAGTATATACACACCTAATGGATGCAGTGTGCACAGTCTGGGGGATGGACATGTTTGAATCTCTGACTCAGATGGGGCAATGGGAATATATGTAACCTGAACATTTGTACCCACATAATATTCTAAAATAAATTAAAAAAAATCTTGGATCAGTTGTTGTGGCTAAATTTTTAAAATATATATTCAGAGTTTATACATAATATAATCCTTAAATATTTCTTTTTCACATCCTAAACTCAATAAAGTACATGTACAAATTCAAGGTACAAGCTTAACTGAGTCTATTACTGAAGGAAAACAAAGACAAATCCTTGTTTTAAATATAATTGTCTGTAGAAGGTGGAAAAATGGAAATATATCCTAATATTTTGAACAGGAAGGCAGTTTCCCTCAGTTCAAAAAACATAGTGAAAATAAACTTATCGAACTTTCTAAACATAAGCTAGTAAATACAACTACTTTCGTTTTAAAAGTGTGTTGTGTGTAGACAACTCAAATCTGTAGTCACACATGATTGTGTAAAGAGACTGGATATAAAATCTTAAAACCTTCCATTGACTAGCTGTCTTACCTTGAAAAACATTTAATGTCTCTACAAATATAATTTCCATATATGTGTAATAGATAATATATTAGTGACTCTTGCAGAGTTTTGTGAAGATTAAATGATACAATCCTAGTAAAACTTACAGTGTATTTCTTGCTGCTTAGTATAAGCCCAATAAATGTCATTATTATCTTTGTGTTTTTTATATTTTCTTGTCCTTAAACTTGTAGCCATTCAAATCTTCAGCTCTCAACAAGGATTAAATAACATTAAAATTCTAAAACTGGCAAATTATTTCACACAGAGTGTTTTACACATCAGCCAAAATATGAATCAATTTTCAATTTCCTTACTTCTGGTTTGCTAACACTGCATGTAGTTAACATAGTTCAAATGCTAAATTATTGCATGGGAAAGAAAGCAAATGATATTTAAATTATACAAATTTTTTACTAAGCTGGCAATACTAATTCATTCTAACGTCCTGATCAGTAACTGGAAAGGAAAGGGACAGAAATTTATCACTCACTGAATACTTTACAATCTATTTACATAAATATTGGTGAAATAAATGATATTTAAAAAGAGCACAGAACTTTACATCGATAAAATATGCTACTCTCATTATTACCAACAGAACAGGTTCTAAAAATGTTGGCAGATCTATACATTTAGGTTAGTAGGATTCAGTCATTCACTTTTATGCTTCCATAAATATATCAAGGATGGAATTACGTATTTGCGGATGTGCTATAATTTATTTTAAAGCATACATTGAGAAAAGGAATGTTTTCTTGCACAATGGCAAAAATACGAAAAGGAAACTATATGTTCACATGATGACATGCCTATGTAATTTATTATGGGCACATGACAATTAGATTAAATTCTACTTCAACCTTTTAAAGCTAATTCTTTTGTGGTTACATATAACGTTAGCATTATATTAACAAAAGCTCACAAGGTACTGATTTTAGAATTTTCAGGATTGATGTATGCTACAAGACTAACTGAATCAGTGGCTGCAGGAAAAATTGGCACAATTTAAGAGGGTCACTATTCTATTTGTGAAGAAATTACTGAATTAAGTTTGGTAAAATTATCCAACTACATGCTATTTGTCATTCTATTTAAACAGGTAGTTTTGGTGTCTAGAAAGATTTTTAAAGAGATTTTTTAGAAGCAATACTTGATAAGCCACTTCTGAGTTCAAGATGGATTAGAAAACTGAAGTTAAAAAGATGAAGAAGTTAAAGCAAAATGAAAAGTAAATTAACAGAGAAGTTGCTGTCATTTATCATAGCTTAGCAGAAAAATTCTCTCTCTTGCAGCATTTAGTAGTCCATCATCTTCAGTAATCACCTTTGTAGTTTTGAATGCTGGTAGCTTCTTCATTTCAGAATAGTCACATCAATCACCTCCTAAAGATTTCTAGTCAGTGGAGTTATTAAGAATTGTGCACATCACCTCATGATTTAGGAGAGGTGGAAGAGAAACTTCTGATAATACAGCAGTCAGGGACATTGTGGGTAAATCACTGTGTAGCGGAAAATTTCGGGAAAAAGTTACAAGAAAATTTCTTGATAAATTCAGACCGAGGTATTAGTGCAGTTGGATATAAACCACCATGAATCAGTCATGTGTTTGCATTAAAGCCACTTCAAGTAAAACATAAGAAGATAAAAATATTTCTATTTTGTATTCATTTGCTGAATAAAGATATTTGGTAATTTCAGTTTGATTATTTTAAAATAATCATGTCCCTAATATCTACTTTATTAATTGAATAACAAATAAGAACTTATAGAATGTTTTACATAAAACACACCAAAATAAATGTACTTATTCAAATTTAATATAGTAGAATAATTAAACTGTATAACATATCTTACATCTATACAAAATTCTAGTGCATTCCTGTATTTATGGAGCTCCAGCTGTCAAATCTCAACATAAAGATAATAAAGAAAAAGAGCTTTATGAAAGAAAAATAAGAAGAGGTGGTAATAAACTTTAAAAATTATTTATATCCAGAAATGATAATTATGAATAAATAGTATCACATTTTCTCTAATACGAGCTACACTGTCATAGAATATGTGTATACTTAAAAATCAAAATGTCATTAAAATAACATTCATACATGAAATACATGGAAAGAACATTTAGTTTAAATAAAACACAAACACCAGCATATAAGGATACCATAACTAAGAAATTGTTGTAATAGTAGATGGTGTTCTTCAGCACTAAATAAAACAGACACTGCAATCATGAAGCAGCTTAGTTATAAATAATCAATCAATAAATAAGTACATAAATCCTATGTGAGATTCTGATAAATGTTGTGAAATAAATGTGAATAGAATATATATATATATGTACATTTACAAATATGTATGTACTTGTATCTGTATGTGCACATGTATGGATATATATGTCAATATAAATCTATTCTAAAAAGTTGATTGTACATTAATATCAATATTTTGTGAATGTAAAGGAAATATAGATAAATAAAATATAAACATGAAGTCTTCATAATTCCACTCACACTGAGACAGCATTTTCATTTTGTGATTGTGTACTATATAAGAGATCATATAGATACACTACAATAATATATTTTGAATGACTCTATGGCATTGTATTCTCTCTATGGTCCATATGGATATAATTAACTTGAAGGTGCTTAACTCACTACCTCCAAATATCTAATATTCCGTTATTTTTATGTTTACACCTTACATAAATCTTAAGTGATATTATTGTTAGTTTTTAGTATTAGGTTTTTAATAAATAAAAATATATGATAGGATTCAAATTTTCTTAAAATTATTTAACATAAAATGTTTCATATTATTTTCACTGAAGTCATTTGACACAGTCCTTTTCATTTCTTTGTATATAATATTTTATCAAAGTTTAACATGTAAATAAAAAGTCTAAAATATTATAAATGCAGTACTTGAATCCCTGCTCCCCGCCACGACCCAAAGGAAACATGGAGTATAATGACAACCCAGAGCAAGCTATGTAGCATCTTCCTGGCACCCACAAACCTCAGTGGTGCTCACTACAGCTCATCACTCCCCCGAAAATGTAACCAATATTCTAATCTCTGTCACCTGTAGTAGGGAGAGTAATGGTCCCCCAAAGACATCCACGTCTTAATTCCTGGTACCCGTTAACATATTGTTACATAGCAAGCAGGATTGATGACGGAGAATGAATTAGGGTTTGCTAATAAGTGGACTTTCAAATAACTAGATAATCCCAGATGATCCAGGTTGTTCCCATGTAATCACAAGGGTTTTTTTACATGGACAAGGGAGGAAAAAGGGAGTCAGAGAAAGAGTTGTGACAGCAGAAACAGAAGTCACAGGGATGCAATCACTGGCTTTCAAGATAAATGAGGCCACAAGCCAATGAATGCAGACCTCCTCTACAAGCCAGAAAAAGTAAGAAAATGAATTTTTCCTTGAAGTCTCCAGAAAGAATGTGGCCCTGCTGACATATTGATTTTAGCTCAGTGACATCTATTTCAAACTCCTGAGCTCCAAAACTGTAAGAGAATATATTTGCTTTGTTTTAATTCACTAAATTTACGGTAATTTGTTATAGCAGCAATAGGAAACCAACACACACAGAGCTCACTTTTGCTTCTTTTTGAATTTTACATAAATTGAAAACTACAATTTGTATAATACATTTGGTGTCTAACTTCCGTCACATAGCATTATAATGTAATAGTGACATGTAGGACTACTTTGTTCAAGTCACTGAGATTTAGTATTCATTTAAATAAGAATATACCCAAAAGACCATCTCTCTTCTAGTGGTGCTGATCTTTTGTGGTGCTTGCAGTTTGAACAATTATGAATAATGCTACTCTGAACACTATTGTACATGCATATTGAAGATAAGTAGATACAAATATAGACAAGTCCTTAGACACAAATGCATGTCTGAACACACATGTATGTATGTAGTAATATTCATATATGAGTAGAAGTTCTTGGTCATAGTGTATGCATACATTAATTTAGGGGATACTGTCAAAATTTTCCCAAGTGGTCATGCCAATTAACCCTCTCACAGTCAGAATAAAAAATCCTAGGTGTTCCACATCTTAAAATACTTAATATTGTCAATCATAGTCAATTATTCATTTGTTTGTTTAATTTTAGCTATTGTATTTTGAATGTGGGTAGACTATCTATCATAGTAATTTTAATTTGTATTTCTTTGATCATTTTGTTTTGCATGAAGTCACATATCCACCACGGAACCAAACATAATAGTTCCATCATCTCCAAACTTAACTTGGGCTGCCCCTTTAAATACTCCTCTTCTTCCTGTCCGCAGTCCTTGGCAATTACTAGTCATTTTCCAATGTCATAGCTTTGTCTTTTCCAGAATATCATATATATTCAATCATATAATATATAATTTTTTGATCCTAGTTTCTTTCACTTAACAAAATACATTTGAAACTCTTTCATGCTGTTGTGTGAATTAATAGTTTGTTGTTATTTTATTGCTGATTAGCATTCCATTGCACAGATATACCACACTCTGTTTAACTATTTACTCATTGACAGATAACTGGACTATTCTAGGTATTTGCCCATGGTGAATAAAGTTATAATTATTTAGATATGGTTTTTGATTAATTTGGGTAAATACCTGGGAAAGTGGTTTCTGGGTCTTTGGTATATATTTAACTTTATAGAAAATCAAAGATGTTTTCCAAAGTGACTGTACCATTTTCTATTTGAAGAAACAATGTATGGGAGTTGCAAGTATAGGTACCACTACTTTCTGCTTCCATTTTTAGCCATTGTAATAGGAATGCAGTCATATCTTGGGTATTTCAGTTTTTGTTCTATATTACATTTCCTTAATAAATAATGATGCTGGGCATATATCTCTGTGGTTATTTGTTATCATAAATATATATATTTTGATGAAACATCTTATTTTATCTTTTGCCCATTGTTTAAAAAATTGGGTTTTTTCTAATCATTGAATCTTAAGACTTCTTCATATATATTCTGGATGTAAGTCATTTATCAGATTTGTGTGCTGCAAATATTTGCTCCAAACTTTGACTTGTTATTTTCATTTGTTTAACATGTCTTCTACAGAACAAAATTTTTAATTTTTATAAGTTCGATTTGTCATTTTTTAATTTTATGGATCGTATATTTTCTATCGTATCTAAAAATTCATTGCTAAACCTAAAACCACACAGGTTTTCTCTGATGCTTTATTTTTCTAGAAATTTTACAGTTGTTTTATTTGTCTGCATATTTATTTATTTATTTTTTACAGTTAGGGCTATGATCTATTTTAAGTTAGGTTTTATGTAAGTTGTGATGTATGTATCAAGAATATGTATTTTTTGCATACAGACATCCCGTTATCACAACATAATTCGTTGAAAAGTTGTCAATTCTCCATTGAATTGTTTTTGTACCTTTGTCTTTTAATTATATCTGTATAATCTTTTAACTATATCTGCATTTCTGAGTCTTAATTTTTTTCTCTGATAATGAATGACTTTGCTTGTGTTTTATGTATTTACTAAGTATTTGGATATATTCATCCAAATAGTTCTGTCAAATGCTTGTCCAAACATTTGCCCATTTGTTTATTAGATGTTATGCTTTTTAAATGTATTTTCTTTAATTTTTTGGATTTCCAGGAATCTATTTTCAGGTAAATCTCTACTCTTTTTATTTGTTAATGGTAACTCTAATTTTTAAGTAATGCATTTGCAAATTAAATATATTATCTATTTTTAATCTAGCATATTTTGTTTTAATATTTTTTACTTTTTCAATATGAATATGTTCATTTATTTTAATGTTGTCATAGTATGCCTTTTTCTTTGAATATAGTGTTTTTTTCCTTGTATCTCCACCACGCTTCCTATATCTCCACAAAATATTCACATTTAAGCTATATTCCTTGCTATCTTTATTGGATTTGTCTTATTTTAATTGTCATGCCTTTCTCAGCTTCCTGAATTTGGTCAGATTTTCAAAAAAATTTTTTTGGACCATTAATTCTTGCAGAACTGTTTTCTGCTTTTGAAGTTTTATTTTCCTCAAATTATATCTTATATGAGTCTCTTTCAACACATATAGGCTCTTTCAACTACCTACCAGTTGTTTCTCCTTGTAGTAAATATTTTGTTTCCGGGAAATTATACATTTCAAAAAAATGTGCAGACGACTAAAGTCTGTCATGCAATTTATCTTTCTCTGTGTTTTCACAGTGTACTGTACAGCACTTGTTAATGAATATAGCACATCTTATTAAAATTACAGGTAGATTTCTCTTTTATCTCCCATATACTTGTAGGATTTTTAATGACAGTAACTAAGTTTTAGCTTTCTATCTACAGAATATAGTGGAAAATATATGTGGTATATATATACCATGGAGTACTATTCAGCTTTAAGAAACAATGGTGACATAGCACCTCTTATATACTCCTGGAAAGGGCCGGAACACATTCTACTAAGCGAGGTATCCCAAGAATGGAAAAATAAGCACCACATGTACTCACCATCAAATTGGTATTAACGGATCAACACATAAGTGCATATATAAGAATTACATCTATTAGATATTGGACAGGGGGGAGGG
>CAUYSK010081265.1:0-11921 GCA_963575035.1 Avahi laniger
CCTGTAATCCTAGCACTCTGGGAGGCCAAGGCGGGCGGATTGTTTGAGCTTAGGAGTTCGAGACCAGCCTGAGCAAGAGCGAGACCCCATCTCTACTAAAAATAGAAAGAAATTAATCGGACAGCTAAAAATATATAGAAAAAATTAGCCGGGCATGGTGGCACATGTCTGTAGTTCCAGCTACTTGGGAGGCTGAGGCAGGAGGATCGCTTGAGCCCAGGAGTCTGAGGTTGCTGTGAGCTAGGCTAATGTCACGGCACTCACTCTAGCCCGGGCAACAGAGTGAGACTCTGTCTCAAAAAAAAAAAAAAAAGATCATCAGAGACAACTATGAGAAACTACATGCCAATAAACTGGAAAACTTAGAAGAAATGGATAAATTCCTAGACACATACAACCTACGATCAAACCAGGAAGAAATCCAAAACTTAAATAAACCAATAACAAGTAATGAGATAGATGCAGTAATAAAAGCTCAAGACCCGAAGGCTTCACTGCTGAATTCTACCAACCATTCAAAGAACAACTAACACCAATCCTACTTAAACTACTTCAAAAAACTGAGGAGGAAGGGATACTTCCAAACTCATTCTACGAGGCATGTATCACCCTGATACCAAAACCAAAAACACAACAAAAAAAGAAAACTTTAGACCATTCTCTGATGAACATAGATGCAAAAATTCTCAACAAAATACATGCAAACTGAATTCAACAATACATTAAAAAGTTTATTCACCATGATCAAGTGGGATTCATCCAAGGGATACAAGGATGATTCAACATACATAAATCAATCAACGTGATACATCATTATCAACAGAACCAAGGACAAAAACTGTATGATCGTTTCAATTGATGCTGGAAAAGCATTTGATAAAATTCAACATCCTTTCACGATAAAAACTCTCCAAAAACTGGGTATAGAAGGAACTTAACCTCAACATGATGAAAGCCATATGTGACAGATCCACAGCTAGTATCATACGGAATGGGGAAAAACTGAAAGTCTTTCCTCTAAGATCTGGAACAAGACAAGGATGTCCACTTTCACCACTGTTATTCAACATAGTACTAGAAGTTCTAGCTAGAGCAATCAGACAAGAGAAACAAATAAAAGGCATCCAAATTGGAAAGCAAGAAGTCAAATTATTCTTGTTTGCAGAAGATATGATCTTACATCTAGTGAAACCTAAAGACTCCAACCAGAAACTATTAGAACTGATAAATTCAGTAAAGTTACAGGATACAAAAATCAACATACAAAAATCAGTAGCATTTCTATACGCCAACAGTAAACATTCTGAAAAAGAAACCAAGAGAGTAATACCATTTACAATAGCTAAAATAAAATATCTAGGAATAAACTTAACCAAAGAGTTACAGATCTCTATAATGAAAACTATAAAACATTGATGAAAGAAGTTGAAGATGACACAAAAAACTGGAAAGACATTCCATACTCATGGATTGGAAGAATCAATATTGTTAAAATGTCCATACTACCCAAAGCAATCTACAGATTCAATGCAATCCCCATCAAAACACCAATGACATTTTTCACAGAAATAGAAAAAATAATCCTAAAATTTATATGGAATCACAAAAGACCCAGAATAGCCAAAGCCATCCCAAGCAAAAAGAACAAAACTGGAGTAATCACATTACCTGACGTCAAATTACAGAGCTGTAGTAACCAAAACAGCATGGTACTGGCATAAAAACAGACATATAGACCAACAGAATAAAGAACCCAGACATAAATCCACCCATCTACAGTGAACTTATCTTCAACAAAGGTGCCAAGAACATACAGCGGGAAAAGGACAGTCTCTTCTATAAAAGGTGCAATGAAAAATTTTAAAAAGGGAAAAGGGCACGATTTGGTTTGTGTTTCAGAATGGTCACTCAGTAACACGGTAAAGCACAGACTGGAGGGAAAAGAGACTGGAGGTGGGCAGATGAGTTAGAAGACTACTGCAATAGTCTAAGCAAAAAATAAGTGCCTGAACTAACAATGGAAGGATAAGTAGAGAAAGTAGAATCAACAGGACTCAGTGATCCATTAGAAGTTAAGGATGACCCCCAATTTTTCACTTGGGTAAGTTACTGTGGCTTGACCCCCCCCCAACAAAATTCATATGTTGGAACTTAATCTTCAATGCAATAATAGTATTAAGAGATGGGGCCTTTAGGAGGTGATTAGGTAAGGTGAAGAGGCTTGAGGGAGCCTGTTTGCCCCTTCCATGACTTGAGGATGCAGTAAGAAGGTGCCATCTTTGGAGCAGAGAGCAGGCCCTCATCAGACACTAAATCTCCTGGCACCTTTATCTTGGACTTCTCAGTTTCCAAACCACGAGCAAGAAATTTCTATTGTTTATAAATTATTCCATCTAAGGTATTTTGTTATAGCAGCATGAACAGACTGAGACAGTAAGTGGACATTCTAAAGCAGGAAATATCTGTGGAACAGGAAGGTATAGGTGGGGATGGAGGAGGAGGTTAAAACAGGGAGTAGTTTGGGACTTACTAAGCTATAGTTTCCTGTGTGGGGAACCAATGAAATGCCTTCAGTAGAGGAGAGTCAGTGCTAGAGATACAAACTCAGGAAACATCTCCATGGCCATCACAGATGAAGCCCTGGGCATGGATGAGATTACTCACCAAGTGTATGTGAAGTGAGATGAAGAATAATGACTTATCTGGGGAACACCCACATCAGGAGAAAGAGAGAAAAAGAAGTCCAACAGAAGGCATGAGAAGAACAATTAGGAAGCCAGAAGGAAATTATGCCATAAAAGTTATGAAGGAGAAAGTTTCGTAAAGATCGTGCACAACATCCAGTGGTGCAGAGAACGATGTCATATCAGCAGGTACTCTGCAGTCTGAAATTAGAAATCATTGGTGTTCTTAGAGACAGATGTTTCAGAGGCTTTATGAGGCAGAAGCAATGGACCAAGCAGTAACCAAAGGTATGAAATAAGAGGAAAGAAATGTAGGCTATACTTTCTAGGCTCTAGAGAGGGAGAGAATGCCAACATGTGAGAGCAAGCAGATTCTCATATAAGATTGTAGGAATTTTTTAAGATGAGAGAAGCCTGAGCAAATATACAGGCTGAAAGGAAGGAGTTGAGGGCCAAGTGTTAAGGGAGAAGCTAAAGATGAGAGAAAGAGACAAAAAGACTATGAATGAATACACATCAATCAATGAACTAAGGTCCAAAGACCTCAGAAAAGGAGAAGGGATGGGAGTGGGAACACAGAGGGATACACCTTAGAATAGGAAGGGGATATGTCTTCCCCTGGGAAAAGCTTGAAAGGGGCTATGGGTGAGAACTGACACAAATAAGTCGTAAGTTCTGGGGAAGAAAGCTGAGGGAGTTTGGCTTTCCTTACAAGCTAGTGAAAATGAAAGGTAAGTGCAATGGCATCCTCCTAGCTCATCACAACCTCAAACTCCTGGGCTCAAGTGATCCTCCTGCCTCAGCTTCCTGAGTAGCTGAGACTACAGGCGCACATACCACCACACTCAGATAATTTTTTATATTTTTGGTAGATATGAGGCCTTACTCTTGCTCAGGCTGATCTAGAACTCCTGACCTCAAGTGATCATCCCATCTTGGCCTCCCAAAGTGCTAGGATTACAGGTATGAGCCACTGCACCTGGCCCAGACTAGGTTCTTAACTTTGCTTCACAGTCCCTTTGAACGAACTGATGAAAGCTGTAGACCCAGCTCCCAAAAAAGACACATAAGCACTCATACTCAAAATTCTGCATGCAATTTCAGAGTTTTAAGATTTGATGAAGCCAACCCATTTCCCAAGATTCTGTCAGCTGTGACACTATGGAATTCCAAAGAAATTGCCTTTTAGAACCTATCCTGTTCAGAGAAGAACATCCACACCTGAAAGTATCTTATTTACTATAAACACAAAGATATGAAGAACTCTCACTTAATCCTCTATAATATAAACTAGCAACAAAAAGAGATGGACAAAAGCACTAATTTAACTTAGACCCTAAGGGTAAAAGAATATAGGAGACCATTTCTACCTTTAGGAAACTTAGAATTTAAAGATAATGAGTGACACAGCCTTAGACTTAGCAATGGCTGTAAATAAAAGTAGTATTTTATTGTGTTTTTTTTTTTGTTTGTGTGTTTGTTTTTTGAGACAGAGTCTCACTCTGTTGTCCGGGCTAGAGTGCCATGGCGTCAGCCTAGCTCACAGCAACCTCCAACTCCTGGGCTCAAGTGATCCTCCTGCCTCAGCCTCCCGAGTAGCTAGGACTACAGGCATGCGCCACCATGCCTGGCCTAATTTTTTCTATATATTTTTAGTTGTTTGGCTAATTTCTTTCTATTTTAGTAGAGATGAGGGTCTCACTCTTGCTCAGGCTAGTCTCGAACTCCTGACCTCGAGCGATCCTCAGCCTCCCAGAGTGCTAGGATTACAGGCATGAGCCACTACGTCTGGCCAAAAGTAGTATTTTAAATAGGTGAAACAGCAATCTAGAGCTGAAAACAGACTACAGTCAGACCAGTTAGGTCTCAGACAGAGGACTCAACAAGGCTGGTGGTAAATGCAACTCAAAGGAAAAGAGGATGCAAGAAAACTTTTGAAAGAGGAACCAAAAGGATGCGTTCACAAAGGACAAATACACAAAGAGTCGAAAACTATTTGAAGGTCCTGAACATGCACACCTGCTTTTTCATAGCTTGTAGATGTTTGAGTCTCAGAATACATGCTTACATGTCAGAGTCATTTGTCAGAACCTACAGGCTCAGAAGCGTACATATGCCAGATGTCTGTATCAAACAGACCAGCCACTCTCTTCTGCTCTAGTCGACTGCTTGCAGTGACCCAACATATGCTGGAATAAGGGTACAGGTGCTGAAAGGAACAACTGATGGTGAAGCCTTATTTTTTAAAAAATACATCACAAATCGATTCCATTCATCACTTCATAAGTAACCCTATTCCACTAAGTAACACAAGAGATTAAAAACAGCCAATTCATTGTGTATCCATTCACTATCAACAGCAATAAAGAATACATGTGCTGAGTGCTTACCCTGTGCCGTACTACACTCAGATTTTCTGTTATCTCCTTTTAAACTTCCTTACAACTCTAATGAGGGTATCATCCTTTTTTAAGGATTGAAGAAACTAAACCCAGGGATGTTAGGCTGTTTGTCCAAGGTCACAGAGCTAGTAAGTGGTACAGCCAGGACTTGGACTCAGGCCCACCAGATTCCAAAATGTGTGCTTCTCAAATGATTACACAACCCCACCTCATGCCAAAATCAAGTCCCCAAGACAGAGACTTCATTTTTTTAATTCAAGTCAAATTTAAGTGAGTAAAAATTTATTGTTCTCCTAAAACAATATAAGAAAGAACTGAGAGTTATTTAAAAGAAGATATGAATGACCTCTGTAGGAGCTTATATTGAGGTAAAATGAGAAGCAGTTTAATTAGAAAATATATGATTGACAAAATGATATAAAGTGGAAGTATTGTTAAGTTTGAAGCAAAAGAGATCACACTGGTCAAGGACAGGTTCATAAAAAGGTAGTACTTTAGCAGAACCCTTAAAGAATTATGAGAAATTTTGTGGACAAGCAGGAAGAAGCATTTCAAAGAATATTCCTGATTTAGTCATATGAGAAAGAACCATAGAAAACTGTAGTAACTATAATACAAATATAGTGTGAACACCCCTTTTTGGCCAATCATCTGAACTTTTACCCTGAGGTGCCAAGCCTTACAGAGGCTGGAATAGACAGTAGCAACCAAGCGCTCACCTAAGAGTGACAGGTTATGATTTACCTTATTCAAAAATCTAGCTCAATGCAATGGGACTGTCAAACAACAAAATCAATCTTTCAAAATACACACCAGAACAAGGGTGTCTGAACAAGCCACTCTTCAAAAAAGTGAATCATTCTTCCAACAAATTTGTCTGTGATTTCTCTTCTGGAATGTCCCTCAAAACCAGGTTACAATCATTCTGATTTTTTGACAGTCACAACTAAAATCAGTTTATAATCACTCCACTTTTTATTTGGGCTCCAAGAGAACATTAATCAGCTTTTCTCTACTCGATTCCAAGTACCCTATAAAATGAAACTCCACCCTCAATGAATTAAGATTTGCCACCATGAGGATTTTCAAAAGAATGTGTCACAGGCTCTGACAACAAATCCTAAAGATGAGTTCCAGCCCACCAAAAATGCATACATGCAAGTTTTGGGTGGAAGACCACTGAGATAATGCCCATTTTTGGGTATTTAAAAATCTACATTCCTGCTTTCCTTAATACTCCCAGCATCAAGTGTTACAACTGCTTAGATAGAACTTCCTGATAAAGGTACATGAATCCATGACTTAGCTACATATTTTGGGGGAAATGGTACCATTTCCCATTATAGGCAAAGCAGGAAGGATTTATCTGGTGGCTTAAGTCTACTTGCCCACTTCTGAGACTATGAAACACAATCTTTATCCAGCACCTTTTCCTTTTCCTCTTCAATTCTTCCCACCTCTTTCCCACTCCTAGAGAAAATTCATTGCAACTTCTAGGAAGCAGTCTTCTTTTATCCCTCCACCTTCTAGACGGACCCAGTGCCATGCTTAAAGGACCACAGAGATATGTGTTAAAACAGACAGGAGAAAGGGAGGATGTAACTGTGTGTGTTGTTTGTGCTTGGAGAAGTTTTCAAACAAGAAAAGGGAGGATCCCTTCCTGTAAGTGTTATTTTATCTTAAATACCTTTCCAGTTGTCATCTTTGGACTGTTCTCAGACACTGAAAGACTTGAGCTCCTTCCGACATACCACAGAAGTACAGTAACATCCTTCTTTGCTTCACACTTATGACTGAATTGCACTGGCTAAATCACAGCCCTCTCTACTAGCCCCACAATCCAATCTTGTATTTATAATTCTCCACTGTTTCTTTCTCACGAAAATGACAAAGCAAGTATCTTCCTCCTTTTTTAGAAGGCAGCCTCTGTACATAACTCTACCGCGGTCTCCTGCACTGTTTTGTTAGCATTTTTAAGTGATTTCCCTACCAGACTCAGAACTCCTTGAAAGCTACCACAGTATCCTGCTTAACTCTGTATCTATCCCTTGCCCGTAGTAGCACAAAATGCACGTCTGCTGAACTGAATGCAACTGGGTGCACCTGGTGAATATTTCAACGAAAGACATAACTAGGCAGATAAGCCCAGAGGATTCCTATCTCCCTGAACACTTCACAAATGCAAACTCATCTACCACCAGCATTCTGGGGGCTGGCCAAAGAATAACTTCCCAACTGATTAATTGAATAATAATATGCTGGTAATTAAGTGCAGGTGAAAACAGCACCTCCTCTATACATTTGGAAAACCTAAAAGGGTTATTAAAAATAATTATTTCCTTCAATGCCCAACTGGATTTATAACACTCAAATCTACTTCTGGTTTTTTATTGTAAAGGATTCTGGAAAGGGGGGAGAGGTCACAATGCCTTGATAAGTAAACAAAAAGTCAGAATTCTCCTGGGAAATGGTGACATTCTTCTTTTCCAATCAACAGCTTTTGATCCACTTGAAAAATGCTAGTGAAGAGTTCCTTGGGCAAGGAAGTCAGTAAGAATGTGCAACTCTGGGGACACCACCAAAGTACCCATATCAAGCATGGAGAAAATACTGCTTTTGTTTGAGAGGCAGCCTCTCATAAAAACAGGAACTTTACAGAGAACTGATCACAACTGCCCAAAAAGCCTGATCACATGCCCACAATAGAGCACTGTGTTTTTCTCATTGTTGTCCAAGGGACTTCTCTAATAATTGTGGCTTGATTTATTCCATTTTAAAAAAATTCTCAAAATAAACCCAACTCTCCCAGTACCAATCCACTGTCAAAAGAAAAGGTTACATGCCAGTATTTGCATGTAACCTGTAGTCACCTCTCCTTCCTTCTTCAAAGACTCCAAAAGGTGATCAGGTTTGGAAAATTCTGCCCAAATACAGGCACCAGGGGAAAAAAAGAAACCCTTATGACAAAGGTGGTCTAAAAGCAGCACCATGTCTCTCTCTCTCTCTCTGGGTTAATACCACTGATTCTAATCTCCCTAGGACCCTCAAAGGCTTACCCGCTTCTATCTCACTCCTGTCCTGTCACTGGGGAGGAATCTCTCTCATTGTTAAAGGAGGGAGAAGAAATGCTGCTGTACATTGCCCATGTGTCTTTCTTTCTGAAGTGGGGAAGTGGGGGCTGGAACAAGGCATGGGGCCCTCCACGTAAAGGGTAGAGGAGGGAAGGAGAAAGCTGTCAGCCCCCCTCCTGGCGCCCTCCCCCACACCCCTATCTTGCCCAGACGCCCGGGCAGAAGCCGGAGGGCGCAGCTTTGTCTCGGGTTTGGGGGGCAAAAAGCGCAGAAGCAACCCTGGTCCGGGAGAGCCTCTCCCCCAAGCCCCTGCTTAGCCCCCTCCAAGGGGAAACAATGAAAGCTACGGGAAATCACTTAGCGGGGTGGAGAGGAAGGAGGACGGCTGTGGAGAGCCAGGCCAGATTTCCCGCACCCTCGTCCCCCTCGCTGCACGGCCGCCAGGGCGCGCGGCGGGGACCTGTCGCCAGACTCGTCGCGATCCGCAGGGCCCCGGGGCAGCCGGCCCCCCCGACCCCGGCTCCTACCCTCTGAGAGCTCCAGCTCCAGCTCCGCCAGCTGCGCCCGCACTTCGGGCGGCAGCGCCGCCACCGCGGCCGGCGACGGCTCCAGGCCTCGCTCCGCCATCCCGGCTCCGCCAGCCACACTCCGGAAGACTAGAGAGAGGGCTGAAGAAGAGACGGACTGACGCGGGCCCACACCCGGGCTACAGGATCCGGCTCCGTCCGCCGAGCGCCGCCAGCGACGCCGCTGCCGCCGCCGCCATGAGCAAAGGTCACGTGAGCGCGGCGGGCCCGCCCCCGAGCCGGGAGGACGCACCGCCTCCGCAGCCCAGTCAGGCTGAGGACGCACGAGCTTGCGGCGCCCTCTACTGGGCAGCTTCTGAAACGTCGGGCTCAAGCCCCCCACCCGAATTCTCCCACGCGCAGCGGGCTCAGGGTGTGGACGCTGGCTTTACCACAGTGTGGACACGTAGCATTTACCTTTTACGAACTCTCGAGCAAGGAGTTTTCAGGGGCGCCGGCCCTTACTTTTTCCACTACTAGACTTAGTAACGTATGTCTTTTGTCTTGTCCTCTTCTCCATTTCCCCTGATTGACACCTACCCATTTATAAGGACTCGATCACAGGCCACCTCCTTCACTGGGGCTTCCCCGGCCCATCTGCCAGGAGTGCTTTGTTTCTGTTTCCGTTACAGCTTTTAAAAAGACAATGGAGGGGAGAATCCGCTTCCTCCTCCCTTGACTTCTGACGACTTAGAAGAGGGGAACTTGATACTTTCATCTTTTTATCCTCCTCAGCATATGACCTAATCTTGTTCCAAAAATAATTAATTTTAATTTAATATAAGGAGAGTCCAAACACTGGTATATTTTTACCAGAAACTGCTGGGGCAGATGCTTGAAATACAGTCTTCACGTTTTCTTTCATAGCACTGAAATGTTTGGCATGGGGATGATTAATTTATCGATTTATTTCTTCCCCCACAAAGTGAGAGATTCCAGTGTTTTCACTTCCTTTCTATGCTAATCCAAAATTGGTCCTTTGGGAGACCAGGTCTCTCCTCAGCCCTCACCCCAGCAGCTTTGCAGAGAAAATCCCAAGCTACAGGTAAGGCCATGTGAGGTGCTCTGTTCAACAGCCCCAGCTAAACCCAGCCTTCTAGTCATCCTAGCCCAGGATGAAGAAGCCTCCCGGTGATTCCAGGCCCTGGACATTTGAGACTTCCCAGCTGACACCCAGACTATGTGAAGCAAAGACAGCTCATCTCTGTTGTGCCCTGTCTAAATTCCTGTGAACATAAAGAAAAGGTCATCCCTTTATGCCACTAAGCTTGGGGCAGTTTGTTGTACAGCAACCATTACCAAAAGGGCCTCAGCAGGCATTCTTGCTTACTCTCCCAACAGCCCTTCCCTCCTCTCTCTCCATGTCAGCAGACCGCATCAACCCCTCCTGAGGCTGAGTAGGCCAGATATTCACTTTACCACCATCCTTGGCAGGTGTGCGATCCCCTGGGGGAACTGTTGAAAAGGCAGCATCTGGGGAGGATTTTCCTCCCTGAAGAGAGATATACAAGGAAAAGCTGCCCTTTCACTTCCTTCCTGTCTTTAGATGCCCTGTTCGATCCACCAGCATCCATCTTGCAGCCATAAGGGGAAAGCTAAGAGAAGTACAGAGACATTACCTAGAATTTCACAGAATTGGTCTGCTAACATAATGAACCCTAGAACCACTTATACTGGACTTCTTTTTATATGAGAAAATATGTTTAAACCTTTTTTAGTTGAATATTCTGCTATTTACAGCCCCAAACCTTCCATTGGTACTGAATTGGTTACAGGAGAGCAAAATGTGAAGATGGCTAAGTACAGTTCTGCAATGTCTAGTCAATTGTTATGACACAAATCACTTGTAGACTGGAAATGATCAGAAAAATGTAGGATTTAGGGAGCGCGTTCACTACTTGATGCAGCTTTTAGTAAATTCATACAAAAGATAAGCAGTCTGGAGATGTCCCAGCTGAGGATGGGGAAGCAGTTTGGCTTTGCTAAGAAGCTGTTCAGGCTGCAGTCTAGGTTGACAGGGACAACAGAGTGGAGCCTTGCTGGCTTGGGGAAGCCAACTTCTACACTCAAGTTAAAGCCAGGATAAACAGAGGCAAGACCGTGAGAGAATTGACAGGTGATAAAATTGAAAAGATTGGGGCTTCAGATCTCTGAAGGACCTCAATAAAACCACCCTCACAGGTTTAATGAGAATCAAAAGCCACGCTTTAGGCAAAATTACAGTTAGACATTAAACAGGGTGTGCGGGTACACTTCGACCCACCTCCCTACAGCAGCTGTCTAACCGAGAGTCTCGTGATATGTTGATCACCTGCTCTCCCACTGTTCCTGTAGATGAAATCTCTGATGCTAAAATCATAAGACCTTTTCTGTTCAAAAATCACTTAAGGTGTTTTTCAGCTTCTACATTCCAGCAAAACAGCTGACACCAATCAGTCTGAAGACCTCCACCAAAAAACCAACTCAGCCTGAGAATGCGGTTCCTTTTTCTGCCTGTCCCATGACTTCACCCCTTACCTTCCAACCAGGCAGCAATCCCCACACCTCAGCCCCCATTCATCCTACCGCCCACCCAGATCCCTTAAAATCCCTATCCCCAAACCTCACAGGGAGGCAGATTTGAGGTTTCCTCCCATCTCATTCAGCTGCCCTGTGATTATTAAACTCTCTGCTGCAATCCTTCATGTCTCAGTATGTTAATTTACTATACACTGGGCAAACAGACCTGTTATGGTTACATTAGGACCTCTCGTTAAACATTCTTTGTTAGATGAAGGGAATAAACTTAGTGATGAATATAATAAACCTAATAGAAAAGATTAGATTAAGGGTGGTATTCTCCCCCGAGGTCACCAATTCCAAATTGTCTCCGGGACCAGATCTTTAAACTGAAGGAAAAGAGGGATTCAACATACAGGGACAATAGCTATGAGGCAGAAATTCTCAGGCTTAAAGACTGATCAGGCCAGGCATGATGCCTGTAATCCTAGCACTCTGGGAGGCCCAGGCGGGTGGATCGTTTGAGCTCAGGAGTTCGAGACCAGCCCGAGCAAGAGCGAGACCCCGTCTCTACCAAAAATAGAAAGAAATTAATTGGACAGCTAAAAATATATAGAAAAAATTAGCCAGGCATGGCGGCGCATGCATGTAGTCCCAGCTACTCGGGAGGCTGAGGCAGGAGGATCACTTGAGCCCAGG
>CAUYSK010081266.1:0-14387 GCA_963575035.1 Avahi laniger
TTAGTAAGACCCGAGGGTGGAGTTTTTGGCCCTCTGATCTAAAGATGAAGCAGAGGACATAAAAACCCTTATTGCACAGCCTCCATAGACTGGTCAGAACCACTTCATGGTTTGTGGTCTCTTATCAGGAAGGAATGCTGGTCAGTTGCCATATCGAAACTGCAAAATGGGAGGAGCAATCACAAGATTGGTCTCTGTGCAGCCCTTAGGGAAGAAACCCTGATGACTATTAGGGAGGGAGGGGGTATAATGAGGTGTGTCTCGTCCTCCCATCCCAGCATAGCTGGAAACTCAGTTTTAAGATTTGTCTGGGGTCCCGTTGGCCAAGAGGGAGTCTGTTCAGTCAACAGGGGTGCCTAGGATTTTATTTTAGTTCACACTCAAATATTTATTTCTGGGAACCAAGTTACTTAGTCCGTATTCCTACTTTACCATTGACCAGCTGTAGGTCTTTGGGTACATTATTCCACTCGTCCGAACCTCAGCGTCCTCAGCTGATATCGTGAGATGATAAAAGTAGAACACATCTCACAAGACAGTTGTGCAGATTCCAGAAAATATTCTGTGTAAATAGTTTAGAACGGCATCTGGCATACAGCAGGTACTCAATAAATGCTATTTATTATTATTATTAATTATTATTATTATTATTGATAGCTCCTGAGATTTCCTTGGCTGAGTCCAAATTCATTCTGAGGGTTCTAAGCTCTCAAACCTCAGACATACTCTGGCTGAAACTCCCTGGTTATTTCAGGGAATCTAATTCATTTATTCACTTAATGTATCTTTAGCAAACATTGACTTAACACCTATTGTGTTGAAGACACAGTGCAACGGTGGATAGAAAGAATGAGATGAGATCACTGTCTCCAGAGAGATGAGACATATCCGCACATAGCTACAATCTAAGGCAAATCGTGACAAGTGCTGGAGGGTATGTGCCAATAAAGAATAAAGTGAGTTCAGAGAGTGAAGATAATTGTGGCTGGTGTGGAGAAGCATTCGAGCCGGGTTTTGAAGGTTGGGTAGGATTTCAGCAGAGGAGCTGGAAGGCGGAGGGTACACTACAGAAAGTGACAAACAGGTAGGAGCAGTCTGGCAACCCTGCAGTAGCTCATGCATATTTCAGTGGGAGACCCGATAGATTGACAATCCTCCATCTCTCAGAGCTGAGCAGACAGCAGATTCTCCAAAAAATTTTTATTGCTGTTGTTCTTACTTACATAGCACTTGCCATGCACTGGGAGCTACGGTAGGTGCACTACATACTACATGCTACATGCTACATGCTACATGCTACACACATTAACTCATTTCGTCCTCACCTGCAGGGGCAGCACTGCTATTATCTCCACCGGGTGACGCGTCCCGCCCCAGCTCATGCAGATGCTAAGTGGCAGATGACACGTGTCATCTGAACCCAGGCAGTTTGACTCCGGGGTTTCATACTGTACACTGCCTCTCAACAGTGGCACCTTTTCGGGACTTTCAGGGAACATGTTGCCGTGATGTTGGCAAGACCTAGCGGAGAGACTGAAAGAAAGCCCTGCAGCCCCATAGAGGGAGAATCCCAAGGATGGATGGTTCTGGAAGTTGCAGGTTACCGTGACAACGTGCTCCCTCAGCCTGGCCACACCCCCAGGTTCACTCTCATTGGTTGTAAAATGCGGTTTTGCCCCTGCACAGGGCGAGGAAGTATCCGTGGCTTGTGGTGGCTGCGGTTTGGTGCTCAGGACCCGCAAGGAAGAGGAGCCCATTCTGAGGCAGGGGCATGCGCTGTCCCCAGAAGGCAAACCCCAGAGTCCCTCAGATAGGTGTTAATGTGGCTAGTTTGATCCTAATCAAGACAGGGCAGGGTTTCCTGTTTGTTCTTTACCTCCAGCGGGAGCGGTGGCAAGGAATGTTCGGCAGCTGCTAATTGGATAGTCAAGTGACCCATTTATTATTTTCTCATCCATGCTGAGCAGAGCTGTAGGGAATCTCTGGGGCCACGACGGCGCAGTGGGGAGTCTCAGGGTCTTTCCAAGAAGGAGGTGACAGTGGGGACCAAAGCTGCCAGCCAACATGTCTTACTTGGCCTCCCCAGTGTTTAAAAAATGTTTTTAAATAGACGTTGACATTTTTAAAAGGGGAAAGTTGTACATACACTCCTGCATTTCTGGCTGGTGTCAGAAAATGGGAAGATCTGGACCCGGATCCCCACAAGTCAACAATCGGGGCAGAGGGGCCTGGGCAGGGCTGCCCTGTAGACAGGCGGGAGAGTCGCACCCACCCAGCTTCACTCACCTTCACCCCCTCCCTGGCCCCCGCCAGCATTTGAATTTGTGACCCCAAAAGAAAGGATTCCATTCCTCGTAGGACCCTCACCAGGCTGCAGACGGGGCACCGCCATGCAGCCGCGGAGACTCAGCAAGCAGACCAAGGGCCAGGAGTCCTGGCCGAGGAGGGGCGCTTGGCCAGTGGGCTTAATGGCAGATTAAGTTGCCCATTAGGAAGCCATTAGAACACAGCATGATGCATCACTGGGTAAATGAGAGAGGCTGAAGGCAGAGACAGGTTCCTGGAGTGCTCGATCCAATTTAATTCTTCTACATTTTCTTTAAACCCTAGGCAGATGAGAGTGGAGGCTGTAAATCACTCTCTCTGCTGTGGCTCATCATAAAGGATACGGAGGGAAATTAAAGGAGGCAAGAGAAGGAAAGGCAGTGATGAAGGGGCCAGGGGCTGCTATGGCGGGACTGAAGGCAGGCGGGCGGAGCCCGAGAAGTGACTGGAAACCCGGCTTGTGCGCTGGAATTTGGAGCTGATTCGGGCACCCCCAGCCAGAAAAGCCCCCAGTCCAGCCTTCTGCTCTGCTTGGGGAGTTTGATGGGGGAATGTGTGGGAACTTCCTGAGATAGTGCCTCATAGAGCCATCTACATGGAATTCGAAGTTAGCCAGAATGTCTCTAAATCCTGGCTCTGTCGGGGTTTGGCTGTGTGACTTTGGGTAAGTTACTTAACCTCTCTGAGTCACATTTTCCTCATCTGTTAAATGAGGGGGCTATCACAAATGCAAAGGGTGATGCCGCAAGTCATAGCGGGCTCCCGCTAAGTGAGTTTTCTTCTGTTTGAGGTTGCAAAACTTATAAATGAGATGGTCGCCAAACGAAGGTAGATTTCTCTCACCTCTAGCTCAGGTGGCAACTGAAAGGGGATATCACGGGATATCACCAGGTTCTGTTCCTTCTGGGGAAAGGCAGGAGGACTTTCCCGTACAGGGTTCTCTGAGTGTCCTGAGTGCCGGTGTGGGGAGGGCAGGTTGTCCACACAGGTGTGCCTTGAGGCACAGGCGGCAATGTCCCAGCGGGAGAACTCCGTGCTGGAGGAAAGCCTTAGGTACACAGGACACCTCCGGGGCTCCAGGCACTGATTATGAGCTGTGTTGGTGGACAGATGTGCTGTTCCCCCACCCCCATCCCAAGATCTGTTCTCTGCCCTTCTCTACCAACCAGAGCCCTGGGAAGCTGGCCCTGGCAGTGCCTCGCCCGGCGTCTTTATTTGGAGTCCCCCAAAGCGGAGCCACAGATAAGGACGTGAGTGCAGCCTGTTTCCTGGGGAGCTTGCGGTGAACATGGAGCTCTCAGTGCAGAGCTCCTTTCCAGGAAGGTCCGATTGCTCCACTATCGGCTCCTTCAGGGCCTGCCTCAACTGCAGAGCAGCTTGTCACCTGAGGACACGCCTTCCGAGGCTGCTCGCACCTTCTTGTATCTGTGCCCAGAGACCCAGCGTGAAGGTACAAAAGCCTGGCCATTTAGCCTGAGGGGGGCCGCTCGGGACATGCTCCAAGCTCCCCTCGGGCTTTGCTGCTCCTGGATCTCTGCGTCACATCACGGCTTCTCCTTCTGCCCAAATCCGCCCCCTCCCCCTGCCTTTCTTTCCCAGGTGTCGATTCCCTAATGAACACCTCGCACCCCCATTCCGTCTCAGAGTCTGCTTGCAGAGAACCCAACCTGTGGCAGAGCCGGTCCCAGGACTCGGAGCGAGGGAACAGGGAAGGAGGGCAAGGCAACTTAAGGATGCGTTGTCTAACACCCAGGTTCTGCCAGGACCTCTGGGAAGGGTACAGGATGCCCCGGGAGCTGTCCACGAGGAGGCATGTGTCCATCAGCTCCCAGGCCCCGAGGCACCATAGCTGCCGTGCAGAGCTGGGCTTCACATAGGCACTGGCTGTGAGGGCTCCCCATCTTCCAGGAAGACCCTGAGCAAAAGTGGGTACATTTGAGATGGAATGCTATCGTCTGAGCTTGTGAGGAGCTTCACTGTGGCTGCGGCTGAACTCAGAGGCAGGCCCGGGGCGGGGGGCACGGTGCAGGGCCCCCCACAGAACCTGCTCTGCAATAAGCGATTGGGCCCTGAGGAGGCGCCAGCAGGAGTTCAGACGGTGGCAGAAGAGGAAGGCGGGGTTATTTCTTCCCCATCGCTTCTCTGCCTCAGCGACAGGGCTCGGACAATAGCCCTGGCTTCACACGGCTTCTCCCAGGTGCCTGGTCTCCCTGGGAGCAGGGACACCGCCCCTCCCCTGTCCCTTCAGGCTGAGGGACGTACGGGCTTCCGTGGTTGCTAGTCTCTGGGTGCCCCAGCCTCCCCGGCGGCCATTGCCCTGGCCCACACCTCTGTCACCTGCGTCTCTGCTCGAGCAGTCTGTGGGGATGCTGACTGATGCGACGGGCCGGCCACCCTTTGTGGTTTAAAGCCCCACGTCTGAGTGACGCCCCGGGCCCCCTCCGCCAGCCTTCCTGGAACCCACCACCTCTCCTCCCCGCAGCCCCGGCTGGGCTCCCCGCAGCGTCTACTCGCTTGCCCTTGAATCTATTCCTCGTAGATAAGCTCGTGTCCTCCTCCTTCGCGGCGTCGCCTTTGACTCAGAGGAAGAAAAAACCCATTTCTATAAAGCTATTGAATGTTTTCCTTTCACAAACAGCGGCTCTGTGCGTCAGAAGCGCTGCCTTTCATGACTGTTGAATTCTTGGAAATGGGCTTCAAGTGCCCGTCTCAGGAGCTGAGATCTGAGCATCGGCTTTCTTTTTCTCTCTGCATCCCTGCTGCACAATCCCAATCCTCCTCGGTGCGATGGGTCCCTCTGGCAGGGTAGAAAGGAGACCACTGGAAGGAAATGTGAAAAGGAGCAGTACTCCATTTCGGGAGATTTTCCTCCTGACAGTTATTATCGACAGGTGGGAGGCGTTGACAGCAGAAACTGATTCCCCGGTGAATACAGAGAACTCCCCCACCCGCCTCCAACGCACACGTTCTCCAGAATGCCCAGCAAGCATTTGTTCAACACGTGTTAACCGGGTGCCTACTGCGTGCCAAGCAGCCAGGTGCTGAGAAGAGGTGTGTGATTCCTGCCCCCCGCTGTGGAGTTTGCAATCTGTGTTCAGGAGCTAGAGATTAATCCAAGGATCACACAAAATGTGATGTTACAATTCTGCCTTTGAACTTACTGTTCCCCCTGCCTGGAATGCTTGTCCCCCAGATACCTTCATGGCCCCTCCACACTTCCTTCAGGCCTTTTCACAATCATCCCTCCTCATCGATGGCCTTCTTGACCACCCACTCTGTCAACCCCCTGCTCTCTTTTTTTCTCTCTAGCATATTTCACTGTTCGTGGTCAGTCTATTCTAGAACGTAAACTTCAAGAGAATAAAGAGTTTTTCCTTTTATAAAATCATTTTTGTTCTCTGCAGTATTCCCAGAGCACAGTATCGGGCATATAGTAGGTGCTCAAACAGTGTTTATTGAATGAATAAACATTGAACCACACCAAGTGCTAACAAGCATGGGCTCAGAAGGATTCGAAATGAAGGCCTTCCCAGGGGAAGTGACAGTGGACTGGTCTAAGGAAGATCAGGAGGCATTAAGCAGGCCTAAAGGAGAAGGAGCTAATCCCATACAGTAAATACTAGCATGTGCAAAGGCCCTGGGGTGAGAAGGAGCATATGGACTTAAGGAACTAAAAGGAGTTCAGTGGGATTGGAGCACAGGGGATAGGATAGAGATGTGGTGGGGAGGGAGAAATAACAGCTGGCAGAGTGGCTTACACAGTGCTGGGAACTAGTTCAATCTTCACACAACTCTGGGAGAAAGGTATACACTTATCCCCACTTTACAGATGAGGAAATCAAGGCCTGGGTAATATAGGTTACTTGCACAAGTCACAAACCTAATGAGCATCAGAATTAGAATTCACACCCAGGTCCTTTGACCCCAGAGCCTATGGTCTTAACTCTGATGGCCCTCAGCCTCCAGTAGGAGAATAGAGGGCTGACACATGTAGGGTCTGTAGTGACATAGAATCCTGGCTGGGGGCCAGGGTAGACAGGCAGGTATAGGCTGAATATCTCTTGGGGTGATTCTTGCCTCCCAGCTCCCCACTTCTCATCTCCAGAGCCACACCTGCTCGGACTATCCAGATGGACTGCCAAAACCTTACTTCCCATTTCTAGTCAGGGTGGGCGAAATCAGTCTAACCACTCTAGAGATCTGACCATGAGCCCGTAAGATCCCTTCCGAGATTAATATGAGGCTAGTGCCCTCTTCTCTGTGATGACGGGTGATTTTTAAAAGCATTAACTAGGTCATTTGCAGCACCATGTGGGTGGCCAAGGCTGCCCACTGGAATCAACTGGGGACTGTTTAAAAATCTCGATGCCCAGGCGGCACTCTGACAAATTACATCAGAATCTCTTGGGCGGGATCCAGGCATCAGATTTTTTAAAGCTCCCCTGGGAAGCCCCGTGTGCAGTCCAGTTTGAGACCCACCAGTCCCTGGCTACTCAAAGCGTGAGCAGGAATCGGCAGCATCAACGTCCTTGGGAAGCAGGTGGAAGACGCAGTCTCAGGCCCCACCCCAGACCTGCTGATTAAGAATCTGCATTTGAACAGGGTGATTCCTGCGCACATCCAAGTTTGGAAAGCACTGCTCCAGAACGGCACTGTCCGATACTGCAGCCACTAACCAGCCACGGGTGGTTCTTTCCGTTTCAACTAAGTTAACAATTCGGCTCCTCGGCTGCGCTACCTACGTCTCAACTGCTCAGTTGCCATGTGTGCCTCACGCTGCCATGCTGGGCAGCACAGACATAGAATATCTTCATCGTCGCGGAAAGTCCTGTTGGACAGCACTGCTCCAGAACATTCTGAAGTGGTGGTAATCCATCACGGTATTTTCTTTCCTTTGGATGCCACAGGCATACAGATAGACAAGACAAACCCCACCCTCCACGGGATGAAATTGAGATGCATTCAACCAGGCACACAAGGGGATGTATCTAGAGTATTGATTTTCTGTCCATTCTAAATAAATCAAGAACACAGCCATGTCTTCCCAAGCCGCGGGTAAGTGCAGTTCGTGATGCAGGGGACAGATGGGTGGGAAAGAAAGGAGAGGAGACATGTGAGAAGCAAGATCAACGTCGAGAGCTAGAAGAGAATGCAGGGCGGTGAGCCCCGGTCCCCACCCTCCCCCATCAGTCTCGGCCACCAGGCATCGGGAACATGCTCCCCACCAACCACGATGCGGAGAAGTGCTTGGCAGCCAGATGTGACCGATCTGTGACTCCAGGTGCAAACATGAAAAGCCGGCATTTTGTCAGCTAAACAATAGCCAGGCTGTAGCGTGACGAGGCTGGGGGCTTGGGTTGTTTTTCTTCTGTCTTAGGGCGGAGGTGGCGGGAGGGAGTGCCACCCGTCAGCGAAACCTTTCTTTATTCTGGGAAGGCCAGGCGAGCTTTCCCAGAGCAGACCGTTCGGTTGCCGACTGCAGGATGTATAATGCCGCTAGAGCTGAACAATACGATAATGACAGAGCAGAGCAGCAGTGGAGAGTGATGCATATTTTCGTAGGAAAAAGCGGCTCTCCATTTAGACAGCCACTTTGGCAGCTGACGGGACGTGAGGGACGGGACTCACTTGCTTACTGCATGTTCCTTTAGTTGGGCTGAAATTACCCCGGGTCAGGGGGTGGGTTAGATAGGTGAAAAATCAAAATATGAAAATGCACCAACAAACTGTACCCTACTATACAGCAACACGTGCCACTGGGTGCTGTGTAAGTCTTTACAAGCTTTCAGCTTTTAAGGCTCAGATAATATTTTAAAATAGTAATTCTTTGCATTTTGAGGTGTTTTGTAGTTGCCTTACGAGGCTGCTCCTTCACCTCTTTAGAGGTGAATAAGTCCAGAGTGGTTTAGTGATTTTTCCAAGGTCACACAGCTCCCAGCAAGTTGATGCTGTAAAGCAATCATTTAACATTTGTTTATTCGTAACTATTTACTGAGAACCCAGTGCCCAGTGCCCAGCCTGGGGAATGCTTCTGTGAAGTCTCTGTTTTCATGGAGCTTGGCTTCTAGAGGGGCTGATAGAAAAAGAAAAAAGTAAATTAACAAATTAAAGGACCGTAAGTATGGTACATGCTGCAAAGGAAAAGCAAAGCAGCCAGGAGGCTGTAGATAGAAGAACCTGGAGAGGGATGGGGACACTTTGATTTGCAAAGGCTTCTCTGAAGAGATGTGTATGCCGAGAGTTGGAGAGTGAGAGGCACTGAGCAGGAGAAGAACATCCCTGGCAAAGGAAGCTCTATCACCAGAGGCTGAGAGTCAGAAGAGCCCGTGGCCCATGTGAGTCACGTAAGGAGACCCGTGACAGGCAAAGAGAGTGGTTTGAAATTAGAACTGGTAGATGCCTCCTACCTCCCTCGCCCACTGCACCCCTGCGACTACGGGGAATTTTGTCTTCCTCCCGACTCCTCCTCCTCATGGTCCTCTATGGTGGTCATTCTGCCGACTCGTTCCAAGACTCTGTGCTGTAGCATCAGAAAGATGGTGAAGAGAGGCAGGTCTAGAAAGGTGAAAGGAAGAAGAATAGGGCTTCGAAGCCAGGGAGACAGGCTGTCAGCCTGGATGGCAGCAAAAGCTGCAGTAGAAAGTTGAGGATGAAGAATTGAGAATGAGGGAGGGGTCAGGGGTTCCCCGGAAAGGGGGCCAGAGAGGCTGTGGTGGGTGGGAGATACAAACCTCTTCCACCTGTCTGAGAGATTACTTTGGGCTTTGGCTGTGTGTTTCTTTTGACGGGCTATTGATCAGAGACTGGGTTATGTTGACCCTAGGGTTTATGTGGGTTACTCTAACGCATGACATGTCAAGGCTTGACTCCCAAGAGAGCGCCCTGCAGAATGAAGGGTTTCCGAAGACACCTTCTGATTAAGGTAGGCTCCTGCACACAGACGCTAGAGCTAGTCATGTAGCACTCAAGATAGATTATTTTATTTATTCAAACTCCAATTCGTCCAGTGTAATATTTTCAGTGCCTGTTGCATTTGGGAATCCTAACTTAGTGGGTGGAGCTGTGTGCATTGTGAGGTTGGCCCTTGTGTCTGGGCTTAGAAGGAGGCACAGAAAAGGTAATAATCATTAATAGAAGCATTTCTTGAGCATTCATTATGTGTCAAACACCATTCTAAGTAAATTACCTGCATTAGTTCATTTAATCTGCATAAGAACCCCAGAATGGGGGCTGTACTATTTATTAATGCATTCCCATTTTACAGATGAGGAAGCCAAGGCCCAGAACCAAGGCTCTGAAGCTAGTAGGTAGCATAGCCAGGATCTGAACTAAGGTAGTTTGTCTCCAGAGCTCCTACTCTTCGGCACTGTGGAGGTGACTTGAGAGACCACCCCCCAAGGTCCCACCTGACCAAAAATACCACCCCCATGCGCCCCCATTGGCCACAGTGCCTGAAGACATGTGACAATCACAGAGCACTTACTAAAAGCATGGCAACGTCCTAACTATTTGCGGTTTCTCCTTAAGTCTCCTTAACTCTTTTATATAAGTACTGTTGTTCCTCGTGTTTTACAGATGAAAAAGCTGAGGCTCAAAACCGTAAGTAATGTGATCAGGGCCTCCCAGTTAAATACGTGGTAGATTCAAAATCCAAACACAAGCATCAGACCCTAGAGTCTGAGCTCTGAGCTAACACTGGTCACTTTTTTAAGTAAAGACTGCATCTCTCAAAGGTCCCCTGTGAAAATGAACTCAGCCATGTGGGAGAAGTGTGACTTTTTTCCCGTCCTTAAAGCATGTTGGAGATCTGGGGACAAGTTTTATTGAAACTCCCCAGGCACCAGCTTTACCCTGGGTGGCAATTACCCAGTGACTGGAAATGCCTAATTAAACAAATGCAGGTGCACTGAGCTCCTTAATTCAGGTTCTCCCAACTCTGCCATCTGCCCCCTTTCTTCCAACTCTTCATGCTCTGTCTTGGGGAATCTCATCCACTCTCAGGTGTTAATATCCCCTGTATTTGAATGAATATCAAACCCACATCTTCAGCCCAGATGGGGATCCAAACCTCCACTGCCTCTGTTCCACCTGCTCCAGGAACTAAGCACCTGGAGTTTCCCTCCTGTAGCTGAGGCTGGGGTGCCCCGCCCAGAGCTGAGAGAGCTTTTGTCCTCCCGTCTCCCATCTGCATTGCTGCACCTAAAGCCTCACACCTGCAGCCACCTCCAGAGGCTTGCCCTTGGGCCCTGGGAGCTTCCTTGCCCAGAGATGCCTTCCAGATCCCACACCCTCCACCTTAGCCCGACCTCAGACACTCTGTCCCAAGAATCTAGTGCAAACTCCTTAGATGAGCGATTGATACCTCCCTCACCGGGCAACACCCCCGCTGTCAAATCTTCGCCCCTGCTCAGCCCTCAGGAGTTCCTCTGCTTTCCGACCTTCTTGCCTTTGCTGACTCCGGCTGTTTGGAATGCCATCCTCCCCTCCTCCAGCTGTCAAAACTCTAGCGTCCTTTGAAGGCCAATGACATTACCACTTTTGCCCACGAGGCATTCCAGATTGTGCTTGCCCATGCAATGTGGATTATTGCTGGACACATATGGGTCTCTCATCATTACGGTTTATATTCTGAAAGGTCAAGAATGAATCTGATTCTTCTCAGCTGTCTCTAGTTATGGGTTGAATTGTGTCTCGCTCCAGCCCCAAAGGTGTTGAAGTCCTAACCCTCAGTACCTGTGAGTGTGACCTTATTTGGAAATAGGGTCTTTGCAGATGTGATCAAGTTAAAATGAGGTAGTTAGCGGGCCCGAATCCAAGAAGAGAAGAGACCCAGAAACAGACATGCACAGGAGGAAGATGTGAAGACACAGGGACATCACCATGTGACAACAGAGGCAGAGATTAGGCTGACGTGCATACAAGCCCCAGAACACCAAGGACTGCTCGCAACACCAGAAGCCGAGAGAAAGGCAAGTCACAGACTCTCCCCGGGGGCCCCAGAAAGAGCATGGCCCTGCTGACACCTTGATTGCAGACATCTGGCCTCCAGGACTGGGAGATAATGTATATTTCTTTAAGGTTGTTGCTTTTTTTTTTTTTTACAAACTATTTAATGTTTATTGCAAACCTTGCACTATGTTGGTAGAATCTCAAATTTCCTAAACCTTTGGTTGTTTATTATTCCACTATACCCTATCCGTTCCTCACCCACTGCTCTCACTTGTACGTTCCATAGGAACTACGTTTGTGAGGGAGAAGAGAGCTTATACTGATGTATTAGTTATCTAATGCTGCATACTAAGACATGCCAAAGCTTAGCGGTTTGGAACATCAATGCTCATTTATTATTTCTCATGGTTGCTGTGGCGCAGTGTGGCTGGGAGGCTCCGACTCCAGATCTTTCATGAGGCTGCAGTCATCTGAAGGCTCGACTGGTGCTGCAGGACCCACCTCCACGGTGGCCCACTCACACGGCTGTCAGGTCGGTGGTGCCAACTGCTGGTAGGAGGCCTCAGTTCCTCTCCAGAGGCTGCCTGAGTGTCCTGATGGCATAGTGGTTGGCTTCCCGCAGACTGCGTGAGCCGAGCAGAGAGCAAGGCGGAAGCTACAAAGCTTTCATGGCCCAGCTTTGAAAGTCACACACCACCCCTTCCACCGCAGTAGACAGTCCACACAGGCCGGCCCTGGGTCAATGTGGGAAGGTGTGAGGAGGTGAGGATCACTGAGGGCCATGCTCACGAGTCAAGACCATGCAGTCTCAACAGGGGCAATAGCATCCCAAGCAGGCAAAAATTTGCCCTCAGAAGGGGTGAAAAGAAAACTTAATCTTTTTATATATAAAGCACAGCTATACATACAGTACCTAAACAGATATAGAGTCTATCTATGGTACTAAAATTTCATAGGGGAGCAGGCAATAAAGAAAAAAAATTGTTTAAAAAAATCTTCTTAGGAAGGCGATAATTTTAAAAACTGATTAAGAAACACTGGCTAAAGCTTTTTTTTGGTTGCAAGAAATCAAACTTCATTCAAACTGACTTAAACCAAAATGAAGTTCAGGAGTGTGGACTTCAGATATTGCTGGATCCAGGGGTTCAAAATACTGTCACCAGGGCTTTTTCTCTCCATATGATATACAGGCTGTCTCTAAGCAACCGCCCATGAGGAGCCCTATGAGTGTCATTCACAGCCTATGACCAGCTAATCCCACCTCCACCGCAGTGGGAAGGCTGTCTCCTTCCTCTTAGCTCTGGCAGAAAAGTCCCAGGAAGGACCCACACTGGCCCGTCCTTGGACATAGGTTCATCCCTTGAGGGAGAAGGAACAGACGGCACTGAGTAAACTCCTGAACTACAAAAAACCCTGTTGATATCAGAAGAATGAGGAAAGATCACAAGAAGGTGGAATGACAGATGTCTATCTGGCAGGGATGTGAAATGCTGCCCAGTCCTAACAAGCCCAGATTAGACAGCAGTGTGGGCACTAAGACTCCTGGGCACATGGACAGAGAAAAAGAAGACAAAAGACCGTCAGCCATTGCATAGTGCTGTCCAGGGAGGGCCCCGTTTCTCTTGATACTATAGCACAGCAGGAAAGTCAGGGCTTCATAATCTGATAGGTGTAAATTCAAATCCAAGATCTACCAGTTACTAGCTCTGTGATCCCTTAACTTCTCGAGCTTTAGTTTCTTCGTCTGTGAAATGGTGGTGATGGTGCTCCCCCACAATGCCATCCCCAGGATTAGCCAGGACTGGGCACTAGAGGTACCTCACAGGACACTGGGGCACGGTGGCTGCAAGAGGGGAGGAGGAGGAGGAGGATTGTAAGTGGGGACGCTGATGCCCTGTGTCCATAGAGGGAAGGACACCTGCCCACTCCACATGTTGCCTGCTCTGGTATCACTCTGCTCGAGGTAAAATTCCCCAGGAGAGAGACTCAGATTGGCCAGGCGTCGATGACGGGGAGGCCCAGGTGAAACACCTTGCTTGACTGATGCACCCAGACTGCCCAATATAGGGTGGAGGGGGTCCCCAGAAGAAAATTGGGTGCTGGGTGGAAGGAGCACAGATGTCCCCTGCAATGCAGTGTGCCTGGAAGCCCTCCCCTGTACTTTCGTCCCCCCACCTCCTCGTGTCTATTTTCTCCCTTGGTGGCGCCCACAGAGGAGCGAGTGGTTGTGGCCGACACTGTCAGTTGCCTCCCCTAAGGACCTTTCCTACCTTTCTTTTACCAGAGAGTCGACTGTCCCATGTGCTGGGGGACAGGGCCCCTCCCCAGCCCCAGGAGGGGAATATTGCTTGGTCACACCTGACTGTGGGGATCCCACTGCCCTCGCCAGCACCTGTGGGCATGTGACTTTCATAGCCATGGCAACTGAAGGGGATGCCAGCTGGGGGCCTCTGGGAGAGACGTTCCTCCCACATAGAAAGAGACACGTGGAGGAAACCCCACTTCTCTTCTTCAGAGAGATGTTGTTGGATTCACATGCGGTACCAGGAACAGCAGCAGCCATTGTGGAATAATGAAGAGGCAAGCCCAGGAGCAAAGCCCACACGATGAGGGTGGCAGGACAGAAAGAGAGGAAGAGGCTGATCCTTAATGAAGTCAGTCATTGGCTGATCTCCCTGTGGGAACTCCTACCTCCAACTTTTCAGGATGCCTCATTGCCGAAACTGCATTCAGATGGGCCTACCTGCAGCCAAAGCATCTCAGTGATACATGCTCATCTACCCCTAATTCTCCAACGACAATTAGGAAGCCTTTTAGATCAGTGGTTCTCAAAGTGTGGTTCCTGGACCAGCGGCATCAGCATCACCTGGAAACTTGTCCCGACCCGCGGGACATACAGCGTGGGGGTAAGGGGAGGACTACCTGCCAGTGAAGAGAAGAAAAGAGAGAGGGGGGGAAAGACGGGATAAGAAACACACAAAATGGAGGCAAGACAAAGTTCTGATCAAGCCTCAGCGTTTATTGTCGGGTGCTTGCTTATATGTCCTGGGAAGGGGGAAGGGTAAGTTTAGGACCTGTGGCATTCGCAGATTGGTGGTAGGCGGGTGACGTGA
>CAUYSK010081267.1:0-20507 GCA_963575035.1 Avahi laniger
ACTCTTACACTGCTGGTGGGACTGCAAATTAGTGCAACCTCTGTGGAAAAGAATTTGGAGATACCTCAGAGAGCTAAAAATAGAAATACCATTCAATCCAGCAATAGCACTATTAGGCATCTACCCAAAAGAGCACAAAACTTTCTACTATAAAGACATCTGTACCCAAATGTTTATGGCAGCACATTTCATATAAGTTTTTAAATATATTTTTCCTACTACTATTTAATAGTTGTAGGATTTGTGGCGCATTCCCCTACCTTTTTCTGATATTGGTTATTTGTATCTTCTGTTTTTTTTCTGATCAAACTGACTAGATTTACATCAACTCTATCAATCTTTAGATCTCATTGATTTTCTTGTTTTTCTATATATTTCAATGATTTACATCTTTGTCTTTATTATTTGCATTCTTCTGCTTTACTTTGAGTTCAGTAGCTGTTCTTTGTCTAGATCCTTAAGATCAAAGCACAGATCACTGATGTAAATCCTTTCTTTTTTACTAAATAAGCATTGAATGTGATGAATTTCCCTGTAGGCACCATTTTAGCTGCACCCCATACATCTTGAGATGGTATGGTTTTATTTTTATTCATTTATGAATGCTTTATATTTTTCCTTGTGATTTTCTCTTTGAGCCCTGAGTTATTCAGAAGTGTACTGTTTAGATTACAAATATTTGGGGATGTTCCTTATATCTTATAGATTTCAACCTCATACCATTGTCATCTGAAAACACATTTCATATTATTTTAATTATAAAAATAATTGATAATTGTTAAAGTGAAGAATATCATCTACATTGCCAAATGTCCTATGTGCCCTTGAAAAAAATTATATTCTGCCATTTTTAGATGGATTATTCTTTACATATAAATAGTATGTGTTAGTGATAATATTGTTTAAATCTTCTTTATTTTTATTGGTTTTCTTTCCACTAATTGCATGAATTACTGAGGAGTATTGAAATCTCTGACTATATCTGTGGATTTTTCTAGCTCTACTTCAGTTCCATCAGTTTTTACTCCATGTATCTTTAACCTATATCATTAAGTGAACAATTAGAAAACATATGAACTTGATACATTGAGATATTATATTAATATATTAATAGCCACTTCAGCTTACTTTGATTAGTGTTAGCATAATATAGCTTTTCCCATCCTTTACATTCATATAATTGAGATAGAACTGAGACAAATTCACACTTTTAAAGGGTATAATTCTGAATTTTTTAGTATATGATTTTTTTACTCTTTTTTTGTGTAGCTATCACCATTATCCAATTTCTGAACATTCCATTGCCCCAGAGAAACTACTTACCTATTAGCAACTACTATGCATTTACCTTCCTCCTAGCCCTGGGAAAATACTAATCTACTTTCTGTCTCTATGGGTTTATGTATTATGGACATTCCATATAGAGAAAATAATATGCTATATTTTTCTTTAATTTTTTTTTTTTTTTTTTTGCTATTGTGGGTCCCATGCAGTTCCATAGAATTTTCCAAGAGCTTGTAAATTTCTAAAAAAGTTAAGGCAACTTGGATTTTGTTAAATATTGTGTTGAATCTTTAGATTAATGTAGGGAATATTTTCATCTTAATCATATTAACTATTTCAACCCATATCCATGAGATGTCTTTCCATATGTTTAAATATTCTTTAATTTCTTTCAAAGTTTCTTATAGTTTTTAGTTTACAGGTCTGCCAACTCTTTTATTAAATTTATTCCTAAGTATCTTATTATTTTTGATGCTATTATAAATGAAATTTTCATATTTTATTTTCAGATTATTTAATGCTAGTATATACCAACGCAGTTAATCCTTTTTTATTGATCTTGTATCCTGAAGACACCCTGAACCTATTTTCTAGTAAAAGCTCATGTAATCTTCAAATAAAGATAGTTTTACTTATTCCTTTAAAATCTGGATGCCTTTAATTTCCTTTTCTTGTCTAAATGCCTAGTTTAAAACTTTTAGTACAATGTTGAATAGAAGTGATAAAAGCAAACAAACTCATCTTGTTCTGATATTAGAAGGAAAGCTTTCATGTGCAAAGGATTATGTTAGCTATTGGTGTTTTATGGATAGCTTTTATAGGGTTGAGGAAGTTCCCTCCTATTCCTGGTCATGTTCAGTGTTTTAATAATGAAAAAGTATTGGATTACCCATTTATTATATTGATGTGGTTTATTATATTGACTGATTTTTCTTATATTAAACCACACTTGCATTTTTTGGATGAATTCCATGTGATCATGGTGTATAATCATTTTTTAAGTTTCTGACTTTGGTTAGCCAGTATTTTGTTGATGATGATTTTTGTGTCTGATAAAATAAATTATTGATCTGTGGTTTTCTTTACTTGTGATGCTTTTGTCTATTTTTGGTATCAGGATAATACTGACCTCATAGAATGAAATGGAGAATGTTCTCTTTTTTCCTATTTTTTGGAAGAGTGTTTGAATTATTGGTTTTAATTCCTCAGATTTAAAAAAATAAATTTATGTATAATAGATATACATAGTTTTGAGGTACATATAATAATTTAATACATTTCTGTAATTTGAAAAGATGAAATCAGTGTACTTGGGATATTTATAAACTTAAATATTTGTCTGTTTTTTATGCTAGACTGATTCAAAGTCTTCTCTTCTAGCTATTTTGAAATACACCATAGATTATTGTAAACTGTAATCACTCTACTAATCTACCTAACATGAGGTCTTATTTCTTCTATGAAATTGTATATTTGTACGCATTAATTAATTTCTCTTCATTCCCATTTCCCCCCTATACTTCCCAGCCTCTGGTATCCACCAATCTACTCCGTATCTTCATGAGATTCACTTTTTAGCTGCCACATATGAGTGAGAACATGCAATACTTTGTCTTTCTGTGCTTGGCTTAATTTACTGAACACAAGAACACCCAGTTCCATCCATGTTGCTGTAAATGACAGGATTTAATTCTTTTTATGGCTGAATAATATTCTATTCTGTATACATACACATTTTCATTATCCACTCATCCATTGAGGGGCACTAAGGTTGATTCCATATCTTAGCTATTGTGAATAGTGCTGCAATAAATATGGGGGTGCAGATATTTCTTTCATATACTGATTTTTTCTTTTAGAAAAATAACCAAAATAACCAGTGGGATTGCTGGATCATATGATAGTTCTATTTTTAGATTTTCAAGGAACTTCATACTATTCACCATAGTGTCTGTACTAATTTACATTCCCACCAACATTATATAAGAGTTCCCCTTTCTCAGCATCTTATTCAGCATCACTTATTGCCTGTCATTTTGATAATAGCCATTTTAACTGGGGTGAGATCTCTCATTGTAGTTTTAATTTTCATTTTTCTGATGAGTAATGATGTGGAATATTTTTTGATATACCTGTTGGCCATTTGTCTTCTTTTGAGAAATGTCTGTTTAGATTGTTTGCCCACATTTTAGTCAGATTATTTGCTTTTTTGCCACTAAGTGGTTGGAGCTCCTTATATATGTGGTTATTAATCCCTTGTCAGATGTTTAGTTTAACAACATTTTTCCCCATTCTGTTAGTTGTCTCTTCATGTTGATGATTGTCTCCTTTGCTGTGCAGAAGATTTTTAACTTGATTTAATCCCATTTGTCTATTTTTGCTTTTGTTGACTGTGCTTTATTGATGTCTTAAACAAAAATATCTTTGCCCAGAACAGTGGCCTAGAGTATTTCCCCAGTTTTCTTCTTGTAGTTTCATAACTTCAGGTCTAAAACTATTTAATGCATTTTCATTTGATTTTTGTGTATGGTGAGAGATAGGGTTCTAGATTTATTTCTCTGCATATACTTATCCAGTTTTCCCAGCAGCATTTATTGAACAGACTGTCCTTTCTTCATTACATCTTCTTGGTGCCTGTAAATTCATGGATTTATATCTGGGTTCCCTATTCTGTTCCACTGGTCTACATTTCTGTTTCTATGCTGGTATCATGCAAATTTGGTTACTATAGCTTTGAAATAAAATTTGAAGTCAGGTAGTATGATGCCTCCAGGTTTATTCTTTTTGCTAAGGATGACTTTAGCTATCTGGGGTTTTTTTTTTTCTTTTTTTTAATTTAAGAATATTATGGGGGTAAAAAAATTTAGGTTACATATACTGCCTTTGCACCTCCTGATAAGAGGATTGGAGCCCTCCGACAGTGCAAACCACACCCATTAGATAGGAATATGCTCATCTGCTTCTCTTGCCTCCCACCTGCCTGACATCCAATGAATATTACTTCCATATGTACACATAAGTGTTGATCAATTAGTACCAATTTGATGGTGAGTACATGTGGTGCTCGTTTTTCCATTCTTGTGATACTTCACTTAGTAGAATGGGCTCCACCTCCATCAAGGATAATACAAGAGGTGCTAGTTCACCATTGTTTTTTGTGGCTGAGTAGTACTCCATGGTATACATATACCACATTTATTAATCCACTCATGTAGTGATGGGCACTTGCGTTGTTTCCACATCTTTACAATTGCAAATTGTGCTACTATAAACATTCGAGTGCAGATGTCTTTTTTATAGAACGTCTTTTATTCCTTTGGGTGGATGCCCAGTAATTCCAAATGGCAGTTCTACTTTTAGTTCTTTGAGGTATCTCCGTACTACTTTCCATAGGGGTTGTACTAGTTTGCAGTCCACCAGTGGTGTATAAGTGTTCCTATCTCTCTGCATCCATGCCAATATTTTTTTGGGGGGGGACATTTTGACAAAGGCCATTCTCACTGGAGATAAGTGATATCTCATCGTGGTTTTGATTTGCATTTCCCTGATGATTAGAGATCTTGAGCATTTCTTCATATGTTTGTTGGCCATTTGTCTATCTTCTTTTGAAAACTTTCTTTTCATGTCTTTTGCCCACTTTCCAATGGAATTGTTTGATTTTTTCTTGCTGATTTCCTGAGTTCTATATAGATTCTAGTTATTAGCCCTTTATCAGATGTATAGCATGCAAATAATTTTTCCCATTCTGTAGGATGTCTATTCACTCTAGTGATAGTTTCCTTGGCTCTGCAGAAGCTTTTTAATTTGATCAAGTCCCACTTATTTATTTTCTTGTTGCTGTGATTGCTTTGTGGGTCTTCTTCATAAATTCTTTGTCTAGGTCTATGTCTATAAGAGTTTTTCCAACATTTTCTTCTGGAATTCATATGGTTTCAGGCCCTAGGTTTAAGTCTGTTATCCATCATGAGTTGATTTTTGTGATAAGTGAGAAGTGTGGATCTTCTTTCAGTCTTCTAGATGTGACTATCCAATTTTCCCAGCACCATTTATTGCATAGGGTTTTTTTCCCCAGTGTATATTTTTGTCTGCTTTGGCAAAGATCATATGGCAATATGAGATGGTTTTAGATCTGGGTTTTTAGTCCTGTTCCATTAGTCTATGTCTCTTCTTGTGCCAGTACCATGCTTCTTTGGTTACTATAGCCTTGTAGTATAGCTTGAAGTCTGGTAAATTGATGCCTCCCAATTTGTTCTTTTTGCTTAAGATTGCATTGTCTATACAAGGTCTTCTCTGGGTTCACACAAAGTATAGAATTATTTTTTTCTAGATCTGTGAAAAATGTTTTAATAGGGATTGCATTGAATCTGTAGATCTCTTTGGGTAGTACAGACATTTTAACAATGTTGATTCTGCCAATCTATGAGCATAGTATGGTTTTCCATCTGTTTATGTCATGTGCTACTTCCTTCCTTAATGTTTCATAGCTTTCCCTGTAGAGGTCTTTCACCTCCTTAGTTAAATATAATATATTCCTAGGTATTTTTTTTTCTTTCTTGCTATTGTGAAGAGTATTGAGTCTTTGATTTGGTTCCTAAAAAGCTACTGATTTGCTTACCTTGATTTTGCAAACTGAGACTTTGCAGAATTTGTTTATCAATGCCAATAATCTCCTGGAAGAATCTTTGGGGTTTTCTAGATATAAGATTATATCATTGGTAAAGAGCAATAGCTTGACCTCTTCTGCCCCCATTTGTATGTTCTTGATTTCCTTTTCTTGTCTGATTGCTCTGGCTAAGACTTACAGCACTATGTTGAATAGAAGTGGTCATAGAGGACAACCTTATCTGGTTTGAGTTCTAAGCAGGAATGTTTTAATTTTTCCCTGTTAAACAACATGTTGGCCAAAGGTTTATCATCTATGGCTTTTATCACTTTGAGGTAAGGTCTGTGGATGTCTGTATTGTTACGCGTTCTTATCATAAAAAGGTGCTGAATTTTGTTGAATGCTTTTTCTGCATCTGTTGAGAGGATCACATGGTCTTTGTTTCTATTGTTGTTTATGTGGTGAATTACTTTTATAGATTTGTGTATGTTGAACCATCCTTGCATCTCTCAGATGAAGCCCACTTGGTCATGATGGATTATTTTTTTGATGAGCACCTGAATTCGATTTGCTAGAATTTTATTGAGGATTTTCCATCTATATTCATAAGGGATATTGGCCTGTAGTTTCCTTTTAGTTTGAGTCCTTTCCTGGTTTTGGTATCAGGGCGATGTTGGCTTCATAAAATGTGTTGGGGAGGATTCCTTCCTTCTTGACGTTGTGGAATAATTTCTGTAGGATAGGCACCAGTTCTGCTTTGTAAGTCTGGCACAATTCAGGTGTGAAACTATCTAGTCCAGGACTTTTTTTTTTTTTTTTGGAAGGATTTTTTTTATTGATGCTTTAATTTTGGTACTTGATATTGGTCTTTTCAGGACTCCTATTTCTTCCTGATTGAGCCTAGGGAGGCTGTGTGTTTCTAAGAATTTGTCTGTTTCCTCCACATTTTCAAGTTTATGTGCATGGAGATTTTTATAGTATTCAGATATGATATCTTGTATTTGTGTGGTATTGGTTGTAATTTCTCTTTTTCATCCCTGATTGAGTTTATTAGAGTCCTTTCTTATCTGCTTCTGGTTAATCTAGTGAGAGGAGTGTCGATTTTGTTTATCTTTTCAAAGACCAGCTTTTTGTTTGATTAATCTTTCATATAGCTCTTTTGTTATTGATTCCATTTAGCTTTGCTCTGATCTTGGTTATTTCTGTTCATATAATGGGTTGGTGATGGGTGTGTTGTTTTGTTTTCAAGTTATTTGATTCAATTCATTAGATTGTTGATTTGTGATTTTTCTGTCTTTTGGGTGGAGGCAATAAGGCTATGAATTTTCCTCTCATGACTGCTTTAGCTGTGTCCAAAAGATTTGATATCTTGTGTCCCCTTTATCATTTAGTTCAAAGAATCTTTTGATTTCCATCTTAATTTTCTGCTTGAACCAATAATCGTTCAGCAGCAGGTTGTTTAGTTTCCATGACTTTGTGTACAGATGAGTGTTTCTGTTGGAATTGATGTCTAATTTTATTCCACTGTAGTCTGAGAAGATGCATGGTAGAATTTCCAATTTTTTTAATTTTTTGAAACATGTTTTGTGGCCTAGGATGTGGTCAGTCTTAAAGAATGTCCCATGAGCTGATGAGAAGAATGCATAGTGAGTGGTTTTTGGGTAAAAAATTCTGTAAATGTCTGTTAGGCCCATTTGAGCCTAAAGTTCTATTTAAGTCCATTGTTTCTTTTTTTTATTTTCTGTTTGGAAAATCTGTCCTGTTCTGTCAGTGGGGTGTTTAAGTCACTGGCTATTACAGTGCTGTTGTTTATCATTTTGTTTAGATCGAGTAGGATTTGCTTTATAAATCTGGGCACACCTGTGTTGGGTGTGTAAACATTTAGAACTGTTATATCTTCTTGTTGAATTGTTCCCTTTACCATTATATAATGACCATCTTTGTCTTTCATTAATTTTGTTGATTTGAAGGCTAAGTTATCTGAAATCAGAACTGTCATGCCAGCTTTCTTTTGGTTTTCATTTGCATGGAATATCATTTTACATCCCTTCACCTTGAGTCTGAATGCATCCTTGTGGGGTAGATGTGTTTCCTGAAGACAGTAGATACTTGGCTTGTGTATATTTGTCCATATGGCCAGCCTATGTCTCTTTAGTGGGCAATTCAAGACATTCACATTTATAGAAAGAATTGATAAGTAGGGTGGATTTCTGTTCATCCTGTAGCTTATAACTTTGTTTCTTTGTTTTATGCCTTGAGCCATTGTGGTATTTGGCCTTTGATCTTTAGCCTTTGGATGATTTTATATTGGTGAGTGTGTACTGTGCTGATCCATGTGTAATGCAGTTCTGAGTACTTCTTGCAGGGCAGGTCTTGTTTCGACAAATTCCCTCCGTGTTTGCTTGTCTGAGAAAGACTTTATGTCCTGCTCATATACGAAATTAAGTTTTGTAGGATACAAAATTCTATACTGGGCATTATTCTGTTTGAGAAGACTGTGAATGGAGCCCTAGGCCCTTCTAGCTTGTATGGTCTCAGTTGAGAAGCCTGAAGTCAGTCCAATGGCTTTTCCTTTGTAAGTTACCTGCTGCTTTTGCCTTACAGCTCACAAGAGGGCCTCTTTTGTGTTTATTTTGGCCAGTCTGATGACTATGTGTTGTGGTATTTTCTTGTTTGCAATGAATCTCCCAGGTGTCCTTTGAGCTTCTTAAACCTAGATATTTCGATTTCTAGCAAGGACAGGAAATTTTTCACCAATTATTCCCTCAAATAGCCTGTCCAACCCTTGTGTATTTTCTTCTTCACCCTCATATATGCCTATGATTGTTATGTTTGGTTTCTGTGCATAATCCATATTTCTTATAGGTCTTGCTCTTTTCTCTTATTTCTCTGCTCTATCTCTGCAACTGCCTTGTTGAATTGGAAGGTGTTATCTTCAAGCTCTGAGATTCTTTCTTCTGCTTGATCTAACCTATTCTTAAGACTTTCCACTGTGTTTTGTAATTCTTTGAATATGTTTTTCATTTCCAGAATTTTTGTTTGATTTTTCTTTAATATTTCGATTATTTGGTGAATTTTTCATTCATTTCCTGGACTTTTTGTTCGTGTGGTTTCTTTGTGTTCGGTTTCCATTTTATCTTGCATTTCATCTTGCATTTCATTGAGTTTCCTTGCAATCCATGTTCAAAATTCTTCATCTGTCATTTCAATGTTCTGATTTTGGTTGGTATCCATTGCTAGAGAGCTAGTGTTCCTTTTTGGGGATGTCCTTTCACTTTGATTCTTCACACTTCCAGAGTTCTTTTACTGATTCCTTCCCATATGGAACAGCTGTTGCTTCTTCTGTTTGGATTTTCTTTTGCTTAGATAATAACATGCCCAGTTTAATCTCTTAGCCATTAGGTGGTGCTTGTGGATGAGAATCAACCACACGTGTATGATGAGTCAGTAAATGCTGTAAAAGGGTGTGCAAATTGACCTCCTTTGCCTACAGGAACAAGCTGCAATGTTGTTTATGGGTCCTGTGACCAGCTCTAATTCCTCAGGAGAAACACTCTAATGCCCCAGGTGGTGGGTGGGGTCCTGGAACTTTCAGGTGTGTCCTTATTCTCCACATCAGCAGGGGCCAGTGGGGGAACTCGGCTAGGCAGGGCTGGGTTGGGTAAGCCTGCCCTCAAGCTCCACAAATGCTTTTAGCAGGGGTCAAACGTCTGTTCCTATCCTCTGGGCAAAGCTGCTGTGGGGGCCTGAAGTGGCCTCACTCAACCAAAAATTTTGCATATGGAGGCAGGGATGTCTGAGACTCACAGTCTGGCTGTCTGAAGCAGGCCTCGATCCTTTACACCCTTCCCTATTTTGCATTATTTTCTGGGCCTCTGCTGGCAGGTAAGACCTCAAGCCAGCCAAGCTCCCCCATGACTCTAATGCAGGCTGGGAGGTTCCCTGCCCAGGATCTCAGGATCTGAGCTGGGAGCTTGGCCCTCCCATAGGAGGAGGGGGTGCCCCAGAGCACGCTTCAGCTAGGACCCACTCTACACTCTCACCCCTGATCTGTCCTTGCAGGCACCCACACCTCAATAGACTAATTGACAAATGTCCCCTCTGTGCCCCTGGGCCATGTGATCGAGACCTGGCTATACAGGATCTGGCCTGCGAGTCCATCCTCTGGGTCCCAGTGATTAAACCCTAACCATGCCAGGGAAAAGGATGCTGATCTCAAGTCTCTCTCATGGGGTCCCCAAGCTGATTCAGTGTCCCTCCATCTCGGATTGTGTCCCGCTCTGCTGGAGTCACCAGGCAAGCAACACCAAGGAGGGCCAGCGGGCAGAGAGCTCACAGTCTGAGCACCCCTGAGTCTGTCTTCTCGCTGGTCTCTGAGCCTCTCTGGGCTTAATCCCTGTCAATGCGTTTCTCCTTCCAGTTCTGCTTTGCAACCTCTTCCCATGGAGTCTTCTGTAGGGTCAGGTACCCTTCCTTCAGACCCTCTTCTGATCTACGTCTGTCTGTTTGTTTTTTTCTTTCATCTAAAATTTCTCCTTCTTACAGAGATGCTCTGGCTGGTGGTGTCTTTGGTCCACCATCTTGATTCCTCTCTCTATTTGGGGTCTTTTGTTGTTCCATTTGAATTTTAGCATTTTTTTTCTATTTCTGAGAATAATGTCATTAGTATTTTGGTAGGGACTGAATTAAATTTATAAATTGCTTTGGGTAGTATGATCATTTTAACCATATAAATTTTTCCAATTCATGAACTAGGAATATCTATCCATTTTTTATATCCATTTCAATATCTTTCATCAGTATTTTAGTTTTCCTTGTATAGATTTTTCACTTCTTTGGTTAAATTGGCTCCCAGGTATTTTATATACTTTGTAGCTACAGCAAATTGAATGGCTTTCTTGATTTATTTTTCAGATTGGTCATTGTTGGCATGTATAAATGCTACTGATTTGTGTATGTTGATTTTGCATCCTGCAACTTTACTGAATTCACTTATCAGTTCTAACAGTTTTTTGGTGAACTCTTTAGGTTTTTCTAAATATAAGATCATGTCATCTGCAAACAAGGATAATTTGACTTCTTCCTAACCAATTTGGATGCCCTTTATTTCTTTCTCTTGCCTAATTTCTCTGGCCAAGACTTCCAGTACTATATTGAATAAAAGGGATAAAAGTGGGCATTCTTGTCTTATTTCAGATCTTAGAAGAAAGCCCTTCAATTTTTTTCCATTCAATAGCATGTTAGCTATAGGTTTGCCATATATGGCCTTCATTATTTTGAGGTATGTTTCTTCCACATACAATTTGATGAGGGTTTTATCATAAAGTGATATTGAATTTTATCAAATGTTTTTTAATATCTAGTGATACAATCGTATGGCTTTTGTTCTTGCTTCTCTTAATGCGATATACTGTGTATTGATTTGTATACGTTGAACCATCCTTGCATCCCTGAGATAAATCCCACTTGATCATGGTGAATGATCTTTTTAATGTGTTGTTGAATTAAACTTGCTAGTATTTTGTTGAGAATTTTTGCATCTATGTTCTTTAGTGATATTGGCCTGTAGTTTTCTTTTTGCATTATGTCCTTGTCTGGTTTGGTATCAGAGTAGTTCTGGCCTCATAGAATGAGTTAGAGAGAATCCCTTCCTTTTTAGGTTTTTTGAATAATGTGAGAAAAATTGGTGTTAATTCTTCTTGGAAAGTTTGGTAGAATTTGGCAGTGAATCCATTCAATCCCAGTCTATTCATTGTTAGGAGACTTTTATTACTGATTCAATCTCATTACTCAGTATTGGTCTGTTCAAGTTTTCTGTTTCTTCCTGATTCAATCTCAGTAGGTTGCATAAGTCCAGAAATTTATCATTTTCCTCTAGATTTTCCAGTTCATGGTATTCCACTGTATAGTTGTTCATAATAGTCTCTGATAATGTATTGTATTTCTGTGGTATCAGTTGTAATGTCTCACTTTTCGTTTCTGATTTTGTTTATTTGGGTCATCTCTCTTTTTTCTTAGTCTAGCTAAAGGTTTGTCAATTTGATTTATCTTTTCATAAAACTGACTTTTAGTCTTGTTGATCTTCAGTAATTTTTTTAGTCTCAATTTCATTTATGTGTGCTCTAATATTTATTATTTTTTTCCTTCTACTAATTTGAGATTTGGTTTGTTCTTGCTTTTTTATTTTCTTTTTTTTTATATTTTATTTTATTTTTTTTATTTTTTTATTTTTTCATTTATTTTTTTTTATTATTATTCCAAGGTATTGTGAGGGTACAAACATTCTAGTTACACTTTATGTCTTTGCCTCACCCAAATGCAGGTTAAAGGCGTGCCCTTCCCTCCCTTTAGTGCTTTTTTATTTTCTTAAAGCACATCATTAGATTTTTTATTTGAAGTCTTTCTGTTTTTTTGATATAGGCATGTATCTCTATAAATTACCCTCTTAGTACTGCCTTTTCTGTATCCCACAAATTTTGATATATTTCTATTTTCATATGATACAAGAAATTTTTTTTATTTCCTTCTTAATTTCTTCCTTGACCCATTGATCACTCAGTAACATTTCATCCAATTTCCATATGTTCATGTATTTTTCAAGGTTCTTTTTGTTATTGACAACTAGTTTTATTGTGATCATAAAAGAAATTTGATATGAATTCTGTTTTGAATATTTTGAGACTTGTTCGTGGCCTAAGATATGATCTATTCTGGAGAATGTTCCATGTGGTGAGGAAAGGATGTGTCTTCTGGAGCAATGGTTTAAAATGTTCTGTAAATGTCAGTTTGACCTATTTGGTTGAGTGTGTAGCTTAACATTTGATGTTTCTTTATTGATTTTCTGTCTGGATGATCTCTCCGTTACTGAGTGTGGGATGTTAAAGTCCTCTATTATTATTGTATTGCAGTCTATCTCTCCCTTTAAATCTATTGTTTGCTTATATAGTTGGGAGCTCTGGTGTTGGATACATAGATATTTATACTTGTTATATTCTGTTGCTGAATTGACTTCTTTATCATTATGTGTTGACTTCCTTTGTCTCTTTTTACCATCTTTAATTCGTAGTCTATTTCATCTGACATAAGTATAGCTGCTCATACTCCTGCTCTTATTTGGTGTCTAGTTGCATGGAATATCTTTTTCCAGCCCTTGAGTTTCAGTCTGTGTGTATCTTTTTAAGTGAAGTGGGTTTATCATAGGCAACATACAATTGGATCTTATTTATTTATCCATCCAGGTACCCTGTGCCTTTTAACTGGAAAATTGAGTCCATTTATATTGTGTTATTGTTAAAAAGTAAGGACTTCTTACTGCAATTTTCTTGTTTGTTTTCTGTTTGTTTTGTAACTCCTCTTTTTCTTTCTTCTTGACTTAGTCTGTGGTTAAGTGATTTTCTCAAAGACTATGCATGTTAGTATTTCTTTCTTTCAAACTGAAACACACACTATTAGCATTTATTTATTATTTTTAATTAATTTTTATTTTTAAATATTATGGGTGCATAATTGTTATATATCTTTATAGGATACATGTGATGCTTTGGTACAAGCATACAATATGAATTAATCAAATAAGGGTAATTAGGGTATCCATCACCTCAAGCATTTATCACTTGTGTTGGGAAGTTTCCAACTCTACTGTTTTAGTTATTTTAAAGTATACCCTAACTTATTGTTGATTATAGTCACCATGTTGTGATATCAAATACTGTTAATTCTATCTAACTATCAAACTATATTTTTGCACCTATTAACCATCTCCACTTTATTCCCACCTCCCCTCTACCCTTGCCAGCCTCTGGCAACCATCGTTCTACTCTCTGTCTCCATGAGATCAATTTTTTTTAATATTTAATTCTCACATATGAGTGATAACGTGTGAGGTTTGTCTTTCTGTGCTCGGCTTATTTCACTTAACATAATGTTCTCCAGTTCCAACCATGTTGCTGCAAATGGAAGGATCTCATTCTTTCTTATGGCTATATAATATTCCATTATATATATATAACAATTTCTTTATCCATTGATCTGTTGATGAACAAATAGATTGATTCAAAATCTTAGCTATTGTGAATAGTGCTGCAATACACATGGGAATGCAGATATCTTTTTGATATACTGAATTGCCATCCTTTGGATATATACCTAGCAGTGGGATTGCTGGGTCATATGGTAGTTCTATTTTTAGTTTTTTGAGGGACCTCCACACTGTTCTCTATAGTAGCTACACTAATTTACATTCCCATCAACAGTGTATGAGGGTTTCCTTTCTGTACATTCTCATATTCATTCATTATTGCTGTCTTTTTGATAAAAGTCACCTTAACTGGAATGAGATGAAATCTCATAGCAGTAGTGATTTGCATTTCTTGGATGACTAATGATGTTGAGTTTTTTTTTTTTTTTTCATATACCTATTGGCCATTTGTATGTCTTCTTTTGAGAAATGTCTGTTCAGATTATTTGCCCAGACTTAGTAATGTTGTGACTCTTGCAGACTCCTGGTGGTACTGCCTTGTAGACTTGGGTAAGATATGGGAGAATTCCCTGGGTTAACAGGCAGTCTGTCACTCTCTTCCCTCACTTTCTGTGCTGGACTGCTGGAGTTGGGGGAGGCGTGACATGGGCACTCCCTCAGGCCCACCAGCACCAGGCCCTCCTGAAGCTAGTCCGGTCTCACCCAAAGCTCTTAGAGACTGTTGCTTGGCTACCTCTGATATGTATTCAAAGCCCAAGAACTCTTTAGTCAGTAGGTGATGAGTCTTTCCAGGACTGGGTCCTTCCCTTCAGGGTAGGATGTTTCTTTCTGGCCTAGGGTGGATCAAGAAATGCCTCTCAGAAACTAATGTCTGGACTCAGGGGCTTTGGGAGTCTGCTTGGCACTTTATTTTACTGTGGTTGAGCCAGTATCCAAGTTGCAAAACAAAATTCTCTTAACTTTTTTCCTATCCTTTCCCCAAGTGGAAGAAGACTCTCTGGGCTATACTGCATGTAGTTAGGGTGGTGGTGACGAAGGCACTGGCTTGGCCACCACCACTGATACTTCATTGGGTTACATGAACCCCATGTCCACTGACTCTGAGCCAGAACAATCACAGGAATTGCCCAAGCATTGCAGCCTTTGTGTCCTGACTACTTTAAGAATTTAAGCCTTTTTGTAGCCAGTGGTGGGACTAGCTGGAACTTGGGTTTTGGGGTGATGGATTTCCCTCTGGCTCCCTCTGTGGTCACAGGCAGAATTCTGCTCTTTGCTGTGTTCCCCTGAGCCAGGGCATCCCTGAGTTTCAATGCAAAGTCCCACAATCACTTCACTTTTCCTCCCCTAAGCACATAGATTTTCTCTCCTTTCTGCATGCTAGTATGACACTGCCAGGGAATGGGGAACAGGGGATGTAAGCAGTGCAAAATTGTCTTTTCTGCCCTCTTTAGTGCATCTTTCCTTGATAGAATGTTAAAACCAGCTAGTAAGATCACTCACCTGATTTTTGGATTTTGTGAAGATTCTTTCCTGTGTGGATAGTTGTGGCATTGAGTGGTTGGGCAGAGGGATGATCACTGGAGGTTTCCATTTGGCCATCTTGCTTTTCCCCACAAAGCCTAGCATTTCTTATAAGACAGGTCTGGTGGTGGTGAATTCTCTCTGTTTTCATTTTCTGGGAAAGACTTTATCTCTCCTTCATATTTGAAGCATCATTTTGCTGAATATAGTATTCTCAGATGGCAATTTTTACCTTTAAGCATTTCAAAAATGATATTACACCCACTCATGGCCTCTCTGGATTTTGTTGAGAAGACTGTTGTCAGACAAATTGGAGCTCCTTTATATGTTATTACTTCTTTTCTCTTGCTGCTTTTAGGAGTCTATCTTTGGCCTTGATCTTTGAGAGTTTTATTATTATATGCCATGCAGTAATCTTACTTGGGTCAAATCTGTTAGGTGTTCTCTGACTCTCCTGGGCCTGAATATTTATATCTTTCTCAAGTTTGGGAAAGTTTTCTGTTATTATTCCTTTGAATAAACTTTCTACCCTTTGTTCTTGCTCAATTCCCTCTTGAACATCATTAATTGTTAGATTTGGTATTTTGAGGTAATTTTCTTTATCTTGTAGGTGATATTCATTCCTGTTCTTTCTTTTTCTTCTTTGTGTGTTTTCAAATAGTCTGCCTTCAAGCTCAAATTCTTTCCTCTGCTTGATCCATTTTGCTGGTGAGATCCTCTAATGAATTTTTAAGTTCAGCAAATGTATTTCTCAGTTCCAAGTTTACTGTTGGATTTTTTTTTATTAGTTCAATCTCTATGTTAAATTTCTCAGATAAATTTTAGAATTGCCCTTCTGTGTTTTCTGGGAGATCACTGAGTTTCCTTCAAACTGCTATTTTGAATTCTTTGTCAGAAAACTCATGTTTCACCATCTCATTAGGGTAAGTTACTGGTTTGTTGCTTTGCCCATTTGGGGAGATTGATCATGGTTCTCTGTTTTGCTCTTGTTTCTTGTGAATGTATGTCTATGTCTTTGCATTGAAGGATTAGTTGTTTATTCTAGTCTTCTCTGAGTAGCTTGTTTTGGTTTTTATTGGATATATTTGCTTAGAGATTTTTGCTCCTAGGTCATTGCATCCTTTTCAGCTCTATGTTATGCCTTATGCCCAGGTTCACCTCAGGTCTACTAAATGTTTAGAGTGCTGCCCTTCCTAAATGAAAACATTGCAAAGAGGCTATCCCAGAAGTGTGAGAAGGCTGGCTAGGGGTTCATGCCCAGAGGACCTGTGGGACAAACCTCCTGCACCATGGTACTGTTGAACAGCCACTCTGATTTTCCATCTCCTCATCTGAGTCAGGGCTTTACTTAGTGGGGGTTTTTATTACAAATTGAACATCTTTTCTTGATTTAGGTATTTTGAGATTTTTTTTCTTTATGAGTCAGTCTTGATGGCTTGTATATTTTTAGGAATTTGTCCATTTTATGTTAAAATTTTTAGCATACAATTATTCACAGTATTCTCTTATAATCCACCTTATTTCTGTCATGTCCCCCCTCTTTTATTCACATTTTTAGCAATTGGTATCTTGACTCTTTTTTCCAGTCAGTCTACTTAAGGATTTATCAATGTTAAGAATCTTAAAAAAAAAAAAACTTTTATTGGCATGACTTCCTCTATTGTTTTTCTAATGAATTTCATTCATTCTGATTAATTTTTGTTATTTCTTTCCTTTTGCTTGTTTTGGATTTAGTTTTCTTATTTTCTAATTTTTTGAAGGGGAGGATTAGGTTATTGATTCAAGATCTTTCTTCATTTTTAGTATAGGAATTATGGCTATAAGTTTTTCTTCTAAGCACTGCTTTCACTATATGCCATAAGTTTTCTTCTGCTACATTTTTATTTTGTTTATCTCACAATACTTCAAATGTTCCTTGTAATTCTTCCCTGATCCATTAGTTATTTAGAATTATATTTCTTAATTCCTACATGTTGTAAATTTCCCAAATTTCTTTTGTTATTGATTTCCTTTTTTTGTATTGTTTTTTGCAAAACATACTTTATATAATTTCAGTCCTTTTAAATTTACTAATAATTGTTGTATGACTTAACATATAGTCTAATTACAAAATGCAGGTGCATTTGAGAAAAATATGTATTCTCTTGTTATTGGGTGGAATGTCTTATATATGTCTTTCAGGTCTGTTTGTTTTATAGTATTGCTCAAGTCTTCTAATTCTTTGTTCATTTTCTGTCTATTCAATTTATCACGAAATATTTGATGTCAAAATCTTCAAATATTATTGTGGAATTGTCTACTTCTCCCTTTAATTGTGTCAGTTTTTGCTTTATGTATTTTATGATTCTTTCTTTAAGTGAATAAATAATTTTCACAATTATGAAAAGTTGATTCTGGAAATATTTTCCAGTGCTCTCATTGTTTTTATGGAGTAGAGTATTTTCTGATTCCTTATTACACCATTCCCACTGATGTCACCTCGAGTGATAACATCATCCTTTATTATAACCTCTTTTTGTCTTTATAATTAAAGTGGATTTCCTGTAGAGAGAATATAGTTGAATCTTGTTCATTCTTTCAACCTTGTAATCCTCACCACTAATATTTATAGTTTTTATCTATAATGTGATTATTGATATGTTGGATTTAAATCTAAGCTTTTGCTATTTGTTTTTTATTTGTACCATCTGTTTTTTCGTTTTGTTTTGTTTTCTTTGGTTTTTCCTTTAGTCTAACTCTTTTTAATAGTTTATCATTTCTAGATCTTTTTAATTGAATTTTCTATCTTCTGATAAGCAGTAACTGCTTTAATATTTTTTGTATATCTAGCACCTTTTGATTATATGCCCAGTATTGTGTATTTTATCTTATAAAAGCCCTTGATTGTGTTACCTTTCTCTCATGACTGCTAAATTTTTTTCTAGCTGAATGTTAAGTTATCAACATAACATCTGAATACTGTATCAGAATTTATTTGAGAGAAAGACTATTTTACTTTACTTTTATAACTAGAGAATATTCCTCCCTCTTAGGACATTGAGTTTAGTTTTATTTTTAATCTGGCTTTATTGAGTTATAATTAATGAGTTAAAATTGTATATGTTTAAAGTTTACAATGTGACAATTTGCTATATGTATATATTGTGAAATGATTACCACAAACAGGCTAATTAAAATATGCATCACCTCCTATAGTTACCTTTTTTATGTGTTTGTGTGTGTGGGTATGTGTATATATGTGTGTGTGGTGAGAATTCTTAAGATCTATTCTCTTAGCAAATTTGAAGTATACAAAATGTGTTAACTATAGTTTCCAGGTTGTTTATTAGATTCCCAGAAATGATTCATCTTATAACTGAAAGTTTTTACTTTTTAATCAACATATACCCATCCTCCCACCACCAGCCCTTGAAAACCACCATTCTACTCTCTACTTCTCTGAGTTAGACTTTTTAAGATTCCACGTATAAGTGATAACATACAGTATTTGTCCTTCTGTGTCTGGCTTATTTCATTTATCATAATGTTCTCCAGGCTCATGCATGTTGTCACAAGTGACAGGATTCCTTTCTTCTTAATGGCTGAATGTTATTCCTTTGTATGTGTCTGTATTATGTATCATGTCTTCTTTATCTATTCATCCATTGTTGGACACTTAGGTTGATTCCATATCTTGGCTATGGCGAATAGTGTTGTAATAAACCTGAGAGTGCAGATGTCTCTTTGACATACTCATTTCATTTCCTTTGGGGAAATACCCAGTAGTGGGATTTTGGGATTATATTGTAGTTCTTTCTTTAATTTTTTGAAGAACTTCTATACTGTTTTCCATAATGACTGTACCTATTCATAGTCCCACCAACAAGTATAAGGGTTCCCTTTTCTCTACATCCTTGCCAACATTTTTTTCTCTTTTGACTTTTTGGAAATAGCCATCCTAATAGGGGCTAGGTGACATCTCATTGTTTTTAGTATACATTTCCCTGATGATTAGTGATGTTGATCACCTTACCTGTTGGCCATTTGTATGTCATTTTTGGGAAAAATTGTTTATTTAGTTGTATGAATTCCTTATATATTTAGGATGTTAATACCTGTCTTAGTTGATTTGGGCTACCGTAAGAAAACATCATAAACTGGATAGTTTATTGACAATAGAAAATTGTTTCTCAAAGTTCTACAGGCTGGCCATTACAAGATCAAAGCACAGGAGATTTGGTGTCTGATGAGGACCAGATTCCTCATAGGCTGCACCTTTTGTAATGACCTCACATTGTAGAAGGTGCAAGGGTCTCTCTGGGGCCTCTTTTATAAGGACATTAAGCTTATTTATGTGAACTGTGTTCTCATGACCTAATCACCTCCCAAAGGCCCCACCTCCTAATACCATCGCCTTTGAGGTTAGGATTTCAACAGCTGAATTTGTGGAGGTGGGTGACACAGACATTCATACTGTAGCAATTTCTTATCAGACATATGGTTTACAAATATTTCCCCCATTGCCATAGGTTGCCTTTTAATTTTGATGATTGTTTTCTTTGCTTCTTTACTGTGCATATACTTTTGTTTGATAAGTCCCAGTTGTTCATTTTTGCTTTTGCTACCCATGCTTTTGGTATTATGCCCAAAATATCATTGCCAAGACCAATGTCAAGGAGGTTTTCCCCTACATTTTCTTCTGGTATTTTTATAGCTTTATTTGTTACACTTAAGTCTTTAATTCATTTCAAATTAAGTTTTCTGTATAGTGTAAGATAAGGATACAATTTCATTCTTTTTTTTTCTTTTTTTTTTTTATTTCAGCATAATATGGGGGTACAGATGTTTAGGTTACGTGTGTTGCCCTTGCCCCTCCCTCCCCCCCCAGTCCAGGTTTCAAATATGTCCATCCCATTGCGTGGTGCACATTGCACTCTTTGTGTACACATATACCCGTCCCCTCCTCCCCCTCCCCCCTCCCCCATGCCCAATATCTAACAGATCTAATTCTTATATATGCACTTATGTGTTGATCCGTTAATACCAATTTGATGGTGAGTACATGTGGTGCTTATTTTTCCATTCTTGGGATACCTCGCTTAGTAGAATGTGTTCCAGCCCTTTCCAGGAGTATATAAGAGG
>CAUYSK010081275.1:0-17600 GCA_963575035.1 Avahi laniger
TAATGATAAAAGAGTCAATATATCAGTAAAATCTAATGATTAGACTGGGCACGATGGCTCACGCCTGTAATCCTAGCACTCTGGGAGGCTGAGGCGGGCAGATTGAGCTCAGGAGTTCGAGACCAGCCTGAGCAAGAGCGAAACCCCGTCTCTACTATAATTGGAAAGAAATTAATTGGACAACTAAAAATATATAGAAAAAAAAATTAGCCAGGCATGGTGGCACATGCCTGTAGTCCCAGCTACTCGGGAGCCTGAGGCAGGAGGATTGCTTGAGCCCAGGAGTTTGGGGTTGCTGTGAGCTAGGCTAACGCCATGGCACTCACTCTAGCCTGGGCAACAAAGCGAGACTTTGTCTCAAAAAAAAAAAAAAATCTAATGATTAGAGATATACATGTATCTAGCAAGAGTCCCAAAATACATGTAGCAAAAAGAAAATTGAACTGTAAGGAAAATAAACAAGTAAAAATTATATTAAAATATTTTGCATTCACATGTTCCATAATTATTAGAGCAATTACGCAAAAATTATTAAGAACACAGATTTGAACAACATTCTTAACTGACTTGACTTATCTTACATACACAGAACACTTCAACTAATAGCTACCTCCACACACATTCTTTTTAAGTGGACATGGCCACATTCTCCAGGGTAGATCATATAATATACCATAAAACAATTTGAAACAAATTTGAAACAGTTAAAATCATAAAAAGGTGGTTCTTTGATAACAGCATAATTAAATTCAAATAAGCAACAAAATGAAATCTGAGAAATACCAAACCTTTATAAATTAAGCAGCATACTTTTACATAATTAATAGATCAAAAAATTAATCACAAAAGGAAAGTAGAAAATAATTTGAATGTAATGAAAATGGGAAAAAGAATTTATAGGAATATTTATAGATATAAATGCCACCACAACAAGAATAAAGGTCTTAAATCAATAACCTAAGATTCTACTTTAATAAATTAGAAAAACAAGGGCAAATGAAACACATTATATTATAGAAGAAAAGAAAAGTATTGGAGCAGAAATAAATGAAATAAGAAAGAGAAAAATAATAGATAAAGCAAATTAAATCAAAATTTGCTTCCTGAGAAGATGAACAAATTGACAAACCATCAACTAGATCAGAGGCAAGTAAATTACAGATTATGGGCCAAATATGGACCACTGCCTATTTTTATAAACAACATGTTATCGAACACGGCACACCCATTCACGTACATGTTGACATGGCTGCTGTTTTGCCACAATGGCAGAATTGAATAATATTTAAAGAGAACACCACCTGGCCCACAAAGCCAAAAACATTTACACATTTAGATGCTATCTGGATCTTTAAAGAGAAAAAATTTGCTAACCCCTGACCTAGGCTGAACAAGGAAAAAAGAAAACAACAAATTGCCAAAATCAAGAACAAAACGTCATTTCTGACCTTATAGAAATTAAAAGGATTACATGAAAAAAAAACTTAGATGAAATGTACAAATTACTACAAAGACAAACATTACCAAAACTGTCTCAGAACAAAGAGATAATCTAAATATTACTACAACTCTAACAGGTAAAAAAATGAATTAGTAATTTTAAATCTTTCCAGAAAGCAAATTTCATGATCAAGTGGCTCCACTAATGAATTCTATTAAATAATTAAAGAAATAATAGCAATATTTCACAAAATCTTCCAGCCAGATAGTAGTTCAATAATTATGAGGCCAGTATTAGTTTACTACCAAAGCCAGACAATGACACGACAAGAAAACTACTGATTAATGACCCTCATGATCATAGGCTCAAAAATCTTTAACAAAAAAAATTAGCAAACTGGCCAGGCACAGTGGCTCATGCCTGTAATCTTAGCACTTTGAGAGGCCAAGGGAAGAGAATAACTTGAGGTCAGGAGCTTGAGACCAGCCTGAGCAACATAGTGAGAGTCTATATTTACAAAAAATAGAAAAATTAGCCAGGTGTGGTGGCACATGGCTGTTGTCCTACCTACTTGGGAGGCTGAGACAGGAGGATTGCTGGAGCCCAAGAATTGGAAGCTACAGTGAGCTGTGATGATGCCACTGCACTCTAGCATGAGTGACAGCGCAAGGTCCTGTCTCCAAAAACAAAAAAATTAGCAAACTGAATTCAGCAAAATATTTAAAGGTTTATATACTAAGATGTAGTAAAATAGAATTCATCCTAAGATTGCAAAATTGGTTTCATATCCAAAACTTAATGTAATATATCCACTAGTATAGAACAGTATAAAAACCATATGACCATACCAAATACAGAAAAAGCACTTGAAAAATTCAACTTCCATTCATAATAAAGCTCTTAACATATTATGAATAGAGGGTAACTTCTTCAATCTGATAAGGATACCTGTGTAAGGACTACAGTGAACATTATATATGATGGGGAAAGACTAAAACCTCTCCCCTAAGATCAAAAACAACATAAGGTGGTTAACTCTTGCTATTAATATTTAATATTTTAATGGAGCTTCTAGCTAGTGGGAGGGAGAGGGAAAGGGGGAGAGAGAGAGACACACAGAGAGAGAGAGAAGAGGGGTTATGTTGGAAATGGAGAAATAAAAATGTTCTTGTTCATAGCTGACATGATCCTATGTTTAGAAGGCCACAAGAATTCAAAGAGAAAGTACAAATACTAATAAATAAGATTAGCAAGGTCATGGGATCTAAGATCAATATTTAAAATTCTATTTTTTTCTATATACTAGCAATAAACTATTGGATATTAAAATAAAGAAAAAAATTCAATACATAACAGTATCAAAAAGAAAAAAAAAGAACAAAGTTAACAAAAGAAGTGTAAGACTGGTGCACTGCAAACTATATAAAAATTCTTAGAAAAATTAAAGATCCAAACAAATAGGCTTGAAGGACCATTATTGTGAACATATCAATTCTCCTCTAAATTAACAATAAATTTAACTTGATCATTCCTAAAACCCAGCATGGTTTTTATACAAATTGAAAAGCTGATATTAAATTTTATAAAAATTAAAATGCCCTAGAATAGCAAAGACAAGTTTTAAAAATGAATAATAAAATTCAAGAACTTACATTATTTGATTTCAAAATTTACAATAAAGCTACAGTAATCAAACATTTTAGTGTTGGTACAAGGACAGGCACATAGATCAATAGAACAGAATTTGAGAATTGAAAAATAAATTCTTACATGTATGGTCAATTTATGGTCCACAAAGATGCCAAGTCAATTCAAAGGGGAAAGGATAGTCTTTTTAAGAAATGATGCTAGACAATTGTTTACCAAAATTCAAAATAATAATAATTATACCTATATTGTGATAGGCATAATAATGGCCCCCCAAAGAAGTCCATGTCCAAGTCCCTGAAATCTGTGAATATATCTTATAGGGCAAAAGGGAATGTTCACATGTGATAAAAGTAAAACTGATATGGAAAGATTATCCTGGATAACTCAGGTGGGCCCAATGCAATTACAAAAGTCTTTATAAGAGAGAAGCAGGAGTGTGTGTGGTGGGACAGAGAGAGAGAGAGGGAAAGAGAGACAAAGACAGAGAAAGACAGAGAGAGATTTTAATATGCTGGTGGCTTTGAAGAGGAAGGAACTGTGAGTGAAAGAATGTAGTCAACCTCTAATGATGGAAAAGGCAAGAAAATGTATTCTCCCACAGATCCTCCAGAAGAAATGCAGTCCTACCAAAATCTTGATATTATCATAGCAATACCAATTTCAGACTCTTACCTCAAAAACTGTTACATTTGTGTCATTTTAAGACATTATGTTTGTGATATTTTTAGCAGTAGCCATAGGATATTAATACACTTAGCACACGAGATGCAGAAAAATTAACTTAAATGGACTACAGATTTAATGTAAGAAGTATAAAATGTTAAAAAGAAAATAGAGAAGAATATCTTTATGATTCTAACTGAGTGAAGAGTTCTTAGCTATGGCACCAGAAAAATCCATTAAAAAAAGGTGATAATTGATTTCATCAAAATTTAAAATTGCTCTTTAAAAGATACTACTATGAAAAGATAAAAATATAAATAAATAGAATTGATTAAAGAACCAAATAGAAATTCTGGAGTTAAAAATTGCAATTGAAAATTTTTAAAAATCACTAGAAAGTAACAACAGCAAGGTAGACAGAAGAAGAGGCAATAAACTTGAAGATAGGTCAACTGAGATATCCAATCTGAGAAAAAAAGGAAAAAAAAGGAATGAAGAAAAACTGACAGAGCCTCAGAGATCTTTGAGATACCATCAAGCATACTGACATATACCTAGTGGGACTCTCAGAAGGAAAAGAGATAGAGAAATAAAAAGAAAGACTATTTGTAAAAATAATGTCTGAAAATTCTCCAAATTTTATGAAAAAATTATTATTAATTATAATATTATGTAATATTATTATAATAGCAGTGAAGGAATAGAGAAACAAAAAAAGACATAATTTATATAAAAGACAACAAAATGGTAGATATAAATCATACCTTATCAGTCATTAAATTAAATGTAAATAGATTAAACACTTCAGTTAAAAGGCAGAGATAGCAAAATGGGTTAAAAACATGACCCAACACTTTAGATTCAAAGACACAAATATTTTTGAACTAAAAGAATGGAAAAAGGATACATCACACAAACATTAGCCAAAAGAGACTATAATGGCTGTACAGTAGCCCCATTATCCATAATTTTGCTTCCCATAGTTTCAGTTACCTACAGTCAACCATGGCCCCAAAATAGATAAGTACAGTACAATAAAATATTTTGACAGAGAGACCACATTCACATCTATGTTACTATAGTATATTGTCATAATTGTTCTATTTTATTATTACTTATTGCATTAATCTCTTACTGTGTCTGACTTACAAATTAAATTTTATCATAGGTATGTATGTATAGGGAAAAAACATAGTATATATAGGGTTCAGTACTATTTGAAGTTTCAGGCAGCCACTGGTGGTATTAGAACATATCCCCCATGAGTAAGTGAGGATTATTGTGCTAATATCAGACAAAACAGACTTTAAGATGAAAATTATTGCTAGAGGAAAAAAGGACATTAATAATGAAAAACAGTCAATCTATCGGGAAGATACAACTAAAAATACATGCACATGTCAAGAAATCCCCACAACAAATGAAGCAAAAACAGTCAGAATTGAAAGGAAAATTAGACAATTCAACAATAATAGACTTCAATACCCTGCCTACAATAAAGGACAGAAATAAACAGAAGAGCAAAATGAAATAGAAGAGAAACACTAAAAACCTACTAGACCTAATAGAAAAGTACAAAACACTATACCCCAAAACAGTAGAATGCCCAATAAACTCAGGAGAACATGGAATATTCTCCAGGATAGACCATAAATTAGGCACAAAAAATCTCAATAAATTTAAAGGGTTGTAAGTAATACAAAATATGTTGTCTTAACACAATAAAATGTAATTACTAATTCTCGGAAACAAATTTGGGAATTCACAAATATGTAAAATCCACATATTTCTAAGTAACAAAAAGATCAAAGAAGGTATAATAAAAGAAATTAGAGCATACTTTGAATTGAATGAAAATGAAAACATGTTTACTATAACTTATGGGATTAAGCGAAGGCAGTATTTAGAGAGAGTTTGTAGCAATAAATGATTATAATAAAAAAAGAATAATGATCTAAAATAAATAACCTAATCAACAACTGAAAGAAGAGCAAATCAAGCACAAATCAAGAGGAAGAAAGTACATAATAAATTTAGAGCTGAAATAAATAAAGAATAGAAAGCACTGAAAATCAATAAAGCAAAAAATTGGGTCTTTGAAAATATCAACAAAAGTGACAAACCATTACCTCAACTGATCAAGAAAAGAACATGACTCAACTTACTGAAATCAGAAATGAAAGAGCAGACATTGCACTGATCCTACAAAACTAAAAGAATTATAGGGGAATACTATGAACAACTATATACTGATAAACTAGATAACTAAACAAAATGGACAAAGTCCTAAAAAGAGACAAACAACCAAAAGTGACTCAAAGAGAATAAGAAAATAGAATAGACCTATAAGAGGTAAGAAATTGAATTAATAAGAAAAAAATCTTCCCAAAAGCAGAGCCCAAGACTAGATGGCTTCGTGGGTGAATTCTACCAAACATTTAAGAAGAATAAGACCAATATTTCACAAATTCTTCTAAAAGCAGAAAAGGAGAGAACACTTCCAAACTTATTCCATGAAGCCAGTAATATCTTAATATCAAAATCAGACAAAGACATCAGAAGAACACAAAACTGACTGATATCCCTCATGTACATAGACACAAAGATCTTTAACAAAGCATTAGCAAACTGAACACAACTATATATGAAAAGGATTATAAACCATTACAAAGTGGATTTATGCCAGAAATGCAAGGTTTGTTCAACATATAATATTCATTCAACATAACGCACTAAGAGAAGACAATAACTACATGATCATCTTGCTAGTTTCAGAAAAAGCATTTAACAAAGTCCAGCAACCTTTCATGATAAAAAAAAACCTCCAAGACTGTTGTCAATTTGATAATGAATATCAAAGAAAATCTCACAGCCACCATCATACTTAATGGTGAAAAAACTGAAAGCTTTCCCCCTGATATCAGAAACAAGATAAGATATCCACCCTGTAGTTAACATCATACTGGAGATTTTAGCCAGGGAAATTAGGCAAGAAAAATAAACAAAAAGAGGAATGCACATTCAAAGAAAGAAATAAAATTATGTCTACTTTCAGATGAGATGATCTTAATATGGAAGATCCTAAGGAATCTACAATCTTAATACAGAAGATCCTAAGGAATCTACAATCTATTAGAGATAATAAATGACTTCAGTAAGGTTGAAGGATAAAAGATCAATATTAAAAAATCAATTGTATTTCTATACATTGGTAATGAAAAATCAAAAAATGCAATTAAGAAAACAATTCCATTTACAATCACATCAAAAAGAACAAAATGCTTAGGAATAAATTCAACAAAAGAAGTACAAGCCTTCAACACTGAAAATTACAAAACATCATTGAAAGAAATGAAAGAAGACCTAAATAAATGGAAGACTCTTCCATTTTCATGGACTGGAAGATTTAATACTGCTAAGTTAGAAATACTCTAAAATTGATCTAAAGATTAAATACAATGCTTATTAAGAGACCAGCTGGCTATTTTTTTTTTTTTTGGTAGAAATTGGCAAGCTGATACTAAATTCACATGCAATGCAAGAAATCAGAATAGTAAAAACAATTTTGCAAAAGAACAACAAAGTTGGAGGTCTCACACTTTCCAATTTTGAAACTTACTACAAAGGTATAGTAATCAAGGCTGTGTAGAAATGGAACAAGAATAGAATAGAATTGAAAATCTAGAAAGGAACCTACACATTTATGGCCAATGATTTTTGACAAGGGTGGCAAATAAATCCATGGAAAAAAGAATAGTCTTTTCAACAAATGGTAATGGGACAACTAAATATCCACATGAAAAAGGATGTCTGCCTCACACCATACAGAAAAAATTAACTCAAAATAGATCAAAGATCTAAATATAAGAGCTAAACCTGTAAGACTTTTACATGAAAACATGGGTGGTAAATATTCATGATCTCAAATTAGGCAATGGTTTCTTAGATATGACGCGTAAGGCACAATCAATCAAAGAAAAAACAGAGAAACTGAACTTCATTTAAATTAAAACATTTTGTATTAATAGTTCAAAGGACACTATCAAGAAAGTGAAAAGATCACTCACAGAATGAGAGAAAATATTTGCAAGTCATATATCTGAAAAAAATCAAGTATCCAGAACATATACAGAACTCGTGCAACTCAAGTATAACATTTTTTTTAAATAGGCAAATTTTAATAGACATTTCTCCAAAGCAGATAAACAAATGGTGAATAAGCACATGAAAACATGCTCAACATCATTAATCACTGGAGGAATGCAAATCAAAATCATAAGCTATCGTATTAGAATGGTTATAATCAAAAGGATAGACAACAACAAGTGTTGGTGAAAATGTGGAAAAATTGGAAACCTCCCTCATACATTGATGTTGTATATGTAAAATTTTGTATCTGATTTAGAAAACAGTATGGCAGTTTGTAGAAATGTTAACCACAACTAGGTATACTATGAATATGAAGAGAATTAAAAACACATATTTATTCAAAAACTTTTATACAAATGTTCACAACAGCATTATTCATAACAGTCAAATAAGTAGAAAAAACCCAGATGCCCATCAGCAGATTGATAAATAAAATGTGGTAAGTCTATACAATAGAATACATTTCATAAAAAGTAATAAAATATTAATACATACAGTGAAACTTAATTAATACTTTAATTAACTTAATACTTTAATACTTAATACTTAATATTTTAATTAACTTACTATTTTAATTAACTTAATTAATAAAATTAATACTGCATCAGTGAAACTTAAAAATCTATGCTAAGTGAAAGAAAGCAAATACAAAAGACTATGGTATTGTATGGTTCCATTTATATGAAATATTCATAATAGGTAAATTTATAAAGACAAAGAGTAAATTAGTGGTTGCCAGGGGCTTAGAGAATGAGGACTGATTGGTAATGGATAAGAGTTTTTTTATGGGGTGATGAAAACGTTCTGGAATTAGACAGTGGTGATGGTTGCACAAGCTTGTGAGTATACTAAAAATCACTAAATTTTACACTTGAAATTGGTATTGGTAGGGTATGTCAATTATATCTCATTAAAAAATTAACTGAATAAGCAAAATGCAATATATGCATACAATGGAATATATCTTAGCCTTTTAAAGGATAGAAATTCTGACATGCTACAACGTGGATGAACCTTGATGACATTATGCTAAGTGAAGTAAGCCACTCACCAAAAGATAAATACTGTAATATTCCACTTATTTGAGATACTTAGAGTAGTCAAAATCATAAAGACGAACAGTAGAATAGTGATTGTCAGGAGCTGGGGGAAAGGGGAAATGGTGAGTCATTGTTTAATGGTTACAGAGTTTCAATTTTACAGGATGAAAAGAGTTAATGGAGACAGTGGTGATGACTGCAAAATATTATGAATGTATTTAATACCAATGAACCATAAACCTAAAATTAACTAAGATGGTAAATGTTATATGTATCTTAACACAATAAAACTAATTGGAAAATAATTAATTGACAAAAAGTCAAAAAGATGAAGTGAATTATGTGGAAGGACCAAGATCAGATTCTGCATGTTATTCCACATCTTGTTAATAACAGTAGCTAATATGCTAATAATGATGAGCCACACAATGTGCCAAGCTCTTTACACACATTGTCTTTAATTCTTCTAACAAACTTGAAAAGTACATTTTATTTCCATTACAAGTGCCTTGGTGCTGCCCTATTTGCAATAAATCTTCCAGGAGTTTGACGACTTTCTTGTATCTGATGTCTAAATCTCTAGCGAGACCAGTGAAGTTTTCCTCCATTATTCTCTCAAATAGGTTTTCCATTCTTTTTGCTTTTTCTTCTCCCTCAGAGATATCTGTGATTTTTATATTTGGGTGTTTTACATAATCCCATATTTCTCCAAGACTTTCTTCATTTCCCTTGATTTTTTTCTTTTTAATTTTTGACTAACTGGGTTAATTCGAAAGCCTTGTCTTCAATCTCTGAAATTATTTCTTCCGTTTCGTCTGGTCTATTGTTAAAACATTCCACTGTATTTTGACATTCCATAAATGTCTCCCTCATTTTCAGAAGTTCTGTTTTTTTGGTTTGTTTTTTTGTTTTAAATATCTGTTTAGTAAATGTTTCACTCATGTTCTAAATTATCTATTTAATTATTTATTTATTTTTGGTTTCTTTATGTTGGTTTTCAACATTCACATCAATCCCATAGAGCTTATTTGTGATCCATATTTTGAATTCCATATATAACATTTCAAGAATTTCTTTTGCTTGGTTCATTGCCAGAGAGCTAGTGTGATCCTTTGAGGGTGTTTATATAGTATGTTTTCTCGTATTGCCAGAGTTTTTATGCTGGCTTCTTCTCATTTGGAACCTCTTCCCTCGGCTCTAAACAGATAGCTTTGCAATTCATCAGTTCTCCTCTGCTGGGAACTCTGTTGCTCACTGTAGAGAGGGAGAGGTAAGCTGCTTTTCAGCTCGTGCAGGTAGGTTCCCACTGCGGGGTTGCTGGCCATTTGGGTCGGTTGGACTTCAGACCCCGGAGACAGTGTTGAGATGCCAGCGGTGGTAGATTACATTCAGAAATCTCCAGTTCTCAGGACCCTGGGTGGCATGCTTGAATCCTGGGGGTACCACACTTGAGACTGAGCTGGAAAATTTGCTCTCAAGCCTCCCTGGGTTCAGGCGTTGGCTGTAATACTGAAGAGTGGGGTACTCCCCTGGTCCAGAAGAATGCTCAGGCAGGAAAAGGGCAGACATCCTGTGAGCCAGCGACAGGAGGGGCAGGGCCCTCTTGAGATTTGCAGAGGTGGGCAGCTGTGGGACATACAAGCCGCTCACACCTCCCTCTCTCAACAATGACAGTGATCTCTGTCCTTCAAGGGCATAAAAGCATCTAGATTCAAAGCTCCTACCTTGGCTCAGCTGCAGCATAGGTGATGGAGGTAGCTCAACCCACAGTGTGCAGGACTACCAGACTGGCTGTGGGCTATAGCTGAAATGCTCTAGCAGGGGAGATGTCGTTGTGTGAGGGACTTAATTCCAGGGAGAGCAGGTTGCTCACAGAAGAAACAGGTAGCTAGCAGCTCTGGACTTCTAAGCTGCCCCCTCTCTCAGAGGAGGTAGTAGCTTTTGTTGTTGGGGAACATCAAAGTGCTCCCTGCTTCTTTTTAGAGGGAAGAGAGTAAGCCACAAGCTCTGTGGAAGCATGGGTGTGACAGGTGCTCTGTTAGAGGCAGGGCAGCTGCTTCCAAGTGGCAGGACTTACTTGTCCCCTGTGGGACCCTTGCAAGTACTAAGCAGAAACAGCCAACCTGGTTATAATAGATGCCCTGTGAGAGGTACAGCAGCCGCTCCCTGTGCTGTGGCTTAATTATTCCCTGTGGGATCTTTGTCAGTCCTTAGGAGAAACAACCAACTTGGGTGTAACAGGTGCTCTGTCAGAAGTAGGGATTAGTGACCTTATAAAAGGTCTATAAGGAACTACCTAGACCATTTTTGCTCTTCCATCCCTTCTGCCATGTGAGCACTCCTAGACAGCTTCCTATGACAAACTGGCCTTCACCAAACACCAAAGCTGCCAGCACTTTGATCTTGGTCTTCCCGGTTTCTGAAACTATGAGAAATAAATTTCTGTTATTTATAAATTACCAAGTCTTGGGTATTTTTTTACAGCTACATAAAGACTGAGACAAATCTTAGAAAGAATGGAGAACAAGACAAAAAAAGTAATCATATCAACAAAATTTCAGGAAGAAAGAGTCTTGGCTCACCATTTCCCAATCAGTATGATAATACTTTCTACAGCACTTCAGACATAGTCATCTAGTATTCATAGTAAGTTCTTGATTTGTTCATTCAATTAATTAATTCTTTAATTTTATCAAACATACACAGCTTATTCACCAATATATCCTCAGTGCCTCTGCTGGCATTTTATCAACACTTACAGATGCATGCATTCCTGGACCTTAGACAAGTTTTATTGACATTATTTAATTACATTGAACTGAATTTTTCATCTGCCCATTGATTTGAATTAGGCTTTTTGAATTAATTATAAATAAAATAGAAAATTTTACTACTGCTTCTACATGATAGAACTCTAAATATTTAATGACAACCATCATATTCAAATGAAGTTTTCTCTTCTCCAGACTGAACATCTTCAACTACTTCGATTACTCTACAAATGTTCTGGTCTCCTACTGACACAGCACTCGGATCACCCTCTTCTGGATAAGTGTTCTGGTTTTTCAATGCATGGTGCCAAGAACTATACTTATCATGGGTCTGAGCAACATAATATCCTGATCCTTATTTTATCAAGAAGATTTCCATTAATGGTTTTTACATTCCAATTTTTGGAGTATTTATTTTTATTTTTAGCACTCATTTCAATCTCTCAACCAGCACCTTGACATTGTGTGGGAAGGTAAGTAGAGGAATGATGTCTTTGGTGATATGCTAATATTAACTCTGAATATTTTGAAAGCAACATTCATTCAGTGAATGAACTGAAACGTGTTTAGGTGAACCAATGACTAGTGCAGTCTCTACATATCTTATAGATAAAGGAAAATCAATTTTTACCAGATCCTTTGGACTATAAACACACTTGATTCCAGATCAAGCCAGTTCTGAGGAACTGATATATTTCTATGGAGTCTCATAGCTCCAACAATTAATTGCTTTTAGTTGAGATTATAAAATTTGTGTAACATATTGATGATAAACCAAAGGATATGTTAGAAAACATTTATGACTTATAATCATGGGCAACTAACACCCACAAGTAGGATCAAGCATAATCCCCTGTCATAAGACATCAAGGAAACATTTCCAGGGTAAGAAAATACTCTGCTCTCTATCTCACAAATGTAGAAAAGAGGTCAGGTATTGACATGGCTGAGGGCCAAAACCCACTGTCTCTGGATTAGTCAAACTTGCTTTATGGCACACACTTGACAGAATTATTCAGGGTTTTGATGATTCAGGAATAAATTAATATGCTATTTTCTTCTCACCTTCTTGTCAAGGATTTCTTACTCATTCCTTTTACAAAAACTCCTCTAAAAGAAAGGACACAAGTGAGTCCTATGATTGTCCTTTGCTCACTGTTCATTCAGCTTTGCAAACAGCATACATGGAATTCAAGGTCCCCCTACAGCTCCATCTCCATAAAAGTTTCTCTGCAGCATAGGGTAGTGAAAATAGGAGAATTTTTTTTTTACTTTATCTATTAAAGTTGTATGATTGTGGGGCAATTACAAACTATGATAAATTCTAACTAATGCAGAGATAATAAAGCCTAATCCCACAAGAGTAATTGTATCTTCTAAGATTGCACATTAAAACTAACTAATCTTTTTCCCTTTTTTAAGTTCTTCCTAATCCACAATGATCAATTATATTTAATAGCATTTAATCTCTAAACTAATATTTGTCAACCAATCAAGCTTTATCAAGCTTTATGATATTTTTCATATCTTTGTCCTTAGATTATTCCATCCATTCTAATTTCATTATTTAATATTTCACAAGATGAAGCTTTGTCTTCCCAACTAAATTGTGAACTTACAGAGGGTTGAGATACGGCTTTATTTATTGACATATCTCCCACAGTCCTTAGAATGTAGGCAAATGTTTAGTAATCAGCTGATGCAAATGCTTTCCAAAAAACCATTCAATTTATCATTAAACATTTATTTTTGATCTAGAAAATATTCAATAACCAAGTGTACCAGTCAGGGTTCTCCAGAGAAACAGAAGCAATAGAAAATGTGTGTGTATGTGTATGTGTGTAGACAGAGAAAGTTATTTATTTTAAGAAATTGCCTCACACAATTGTGGAGGCCAGGAAAGTCAAAAATTTGCAGGGTTAGCTGTCAGTTTGGAGAACCAGTGAAGATTATTGCAGCTCAAGCTTGAAGAAAGACTACAGGCAGAATTCTGTCTCCTTTGGGAGGTCTTTCTACTCTTAAAATGTTTAACTGATTGGATAAGAACCTTCCATATTAGGGAGGGTAATTTGCTTCATTCAAAGCCTTCTGATTTAAACGCTAACTTCATCTAAAAAAAAATACCTTCATAGCAGCATCTAGACTAAAGTTGAACCAAATATCTGGGTATAACATGGCTAAGTTGAAACATAAAATTAAGCATTACACAAACCCTAAAAATCAGTATTCTCTCTTCTTTGTAACAATCATATTACCTTTATCAATAGGCCAAGATAACAGAGAAGCAAGCTAAAGTTTTCATTTTTGGAATTATTCCTCTCACGATTTATTAATAATTAAGACTATGATTTGGTTAGAATTACAAGGAACATTTAGGGTTCATTCTACACAAAAGAAAAAACTGATGATACCGAAATGGTAAGTGACTTCCTTCAGACTAAACTCTATTAAGCCAGAGTTGGAGTCAGTTCTGATTCTTCGACTTCTAATCCTTCAGCTGCCACTCACAGGCCTGGGTTTCTATTTATGTTCCAACCTAATTTAAATGTTAGCATTAATCTTAGAAAATATTAAACTAACTCTAATAAATTAATATTAAAATTCTAATCTTCGTTTTTTTCTTAAATAATCTTTATTTCCACAAACATAGCTATTCTTGAGCACAAAAATTAGCTCCCTCTCTCACTCAATGTAGGAAAATCCTCCTGGAATCCATTTTACTGTGAAATTTAACAAAGAATCCTAGAAAGCAGCATGGGTTTGCCCAATGACAATTTTATCAAATTGATCAGAGGAATAGAATAGCCACATCACTCTCCAGCCCCAGTGCATTGCTTTTAGTCAACACTTCATCATCTCTCACCTAAATTTTTTTCCCTGATACTTGGTTTCCATGCCACCAACCTATTATCCATACTGCTGCCAGAGTGATCTTTCTAAAATGCAAACCTAAGTATGTTACTCACCTATTCAAATCCTTATTCAATGGCTCAGTTAGCACAGTACCAAAGCCCTTTTTTTCTGGTACCTTTCTTTATTTCTGGCTTCATATCCTACAATGCACCCAATATTCTCCTATTCTCTAGACTCATCAAAAAACTTACTTCATTCTAAACATTTTATGCTAGTGGTCCTCAATCTTTTACACCAGTTGTCTTCAAAATTATTTAAAATTTCAAAATAAAATATATATTTTTGAAATATCAATCAATGTAATAGTATATTATACTGCTTTAAAATAAGATACTTTGACTTCTGATCCAGATAGCTCAATACCTTCACATTTTACATACCCTCTATGATCCAAATATATAGGAATTACACATACAACCACACAGATATACCCAGTTATAAAAGAGAGATAAACATCTCCACAGAACAAAAGGGAAAGAAAAAAGTCAAGAATAAGTAGAGGGAAAAGCCTCAGCTTACTGTGTTCCAGATTAAGAAGTAGGTCAAGGTGGCCAGGAGTTTCCTTCCTCTGGGTAAAAAGGATAAAAATTACTCCACCATGAATTAGAGACTGAAGTCAGGCTTCCTGTTTGAAGGCAGAGTCCAGGATGCTTTTCAATGACACGTGAAAGAAAGCTAAAGAAAACTGCTGCTACCTACTGCTACAGGTATGAGTAGAAGACATAAACACGGCCTCCTGCACAGTACCTGAAATGAGCTGTTTTCTACCTTAGTAACTAGATTAGTGACATTCCAGTATCAATGCAAAATAAGAGACTCAAAATGATATTATAAGTTTTGGTCTGAACTGGAGAGCTTGTGAAAGCAGATAAAGAAAATCAAAAAACTGCTAAATATAGGGAGGGGTGAGCACAGTGGGAGAGAGAAAGAATTAAACAAAACCATCTCCCACTAATCATGAGGCCATAGACCAAAATTTAAAGACAAAAAGCCAACATTGAGAAAGACAAATGAATAATTAGAACATGAATTATACTCATCATATCTGCAACATAATACATAAGAATAATATCCAGAATACCTAAAATATTTCTCGAATCAGTAAAATAGGTCTAACAATCCAATTTTCAGAGTGCAAAATGTAAATGAGAAGAAAATTCACATAAGAAGAAATCTGAAAGAACAATAACTAAGGTAAAGTTCATTAGGAAACATGGACATGCAACTGAACACCATAATGATATACTATTTAATATCCACCGGATTAGGAAAAATGTAAAAACATGACAATGCTGAATAAGATAATGTGGAACTTTCATACACAGTTGATAAGAGATGAGCAAGTTAGTAATAAACTGTAAAATGTTTCCACTCTTTGCCTCAGCAATTGCATCTCTAGATATACTCCATGGGAAACTCTGGCACATGTAAATGAAGAAATGTTCAATATTCATTGTAGCATTATTTTTAAGAATGAAAAATTATTCACTAATGGGGAATCAATAAATTATGGTATACTCATATAATTAAACAATGTATAGTAATTAAAATAAATAAAGTTACATGTATTAACATGGACAAAACTTAAATACCTAATTTTAAGAATAAATAGAAGTTGAAGTAGGATACACACAAAATGGTGACATAAATTGTTTAGAACTACAAACACATAAGAACAGTTTAAAAGAGACATGAATATATCAAACACAAAATTCAGAAGAATAGTTAGCTCTGAAGAGGGAGGAATAGGATGTGTAATCACTAATAGTAAATAGGGAACTTCATAAAAAATGATCTAAAGCAAATGGGAAAAACTGAAGATATAACAAAACCACAAAACTAAAAATAATATAGATTTATAAATACGACTATGAAAATATAGCCACATATTAAGCACAAAATACATTAAGTGCATTTTTAAAATCCAAGGCAATGAAAAACAAATAAAAATTTATTTTTAATATGATATTTGAAATAAACCCTCCACCTCAGTCTTCAACCCTGCTTCATGGGGAAAAACACTGCTCTAGAATTTCTCTTGGCTCTGTATCTCTGCGATGTTATTCTGTCTGCCTAGAATTCCTCAGCTTTTTGGTCTAGATGGCAATATCCTACTTCTACTTAAATATTCAGATGAAATGTCAGCTCTTTTAGATAGCCTTTTTCAATCTTAACAACCTACCTCCAGGCCAATTAGTTTCATGCTGTAGCTCTTAGAATTCTGTGTCTGCCTTTATCACGTATTTTAATCCTCCATTTACATGTCTGTAATTCCTCAAAAGATCATGTCTGATTCTTCTCCATAACATCAGAAGATAGCACATGCCTAGCACATAGAACTCAGCAAATTTTTGCAACAAAAAAAATGAACTAGAACTGCTGAAGGAATATGGCTATCCCTGTCAATCAGTCATAGCCTATAAGCATAAAATCCAGGTTCCTGGAATCCTGTCATCAGAGATCGTCATCACAAAGGCATACATAAGAGAGATCCATTTATCCTTTCTCTACATCTTGCTTCATTTCTTTGTTCCCAGATCAACCAGATCATCCCTCCTGCTTCCCATTTTTCTAAGTATTTGAAACCAGAGGCTTTAAAGACCACAAAAATGTAACATAAACCTTATGGCAATCCTACTATCTCTCACAGGTCACCCTATACCCTGGAGGCAGCACAGCCTTATAAATTGAGCCTAATGATCTACTTCCTTTTTTGTAACTGTCACAGACAACTTGGATTAGGTGGTGCCTCTAGGTTCAAAGATTTCACACCTAACAGAGCTGTGATTTATCATGGATAGAAGCAGCTGATGTGAAGTATGCTCCAGTATCTACATTTGTTCCCACTGTGAATATGTGGTGAGCCCTTATGATGAAACCTAACCAGTTTTTCTGCTACACCAAAACCACATGGAGGCTGACAATCAGGTTGCCATGAAAGCCTCAATTTGGTGAAGCCAGCACTGTTTGTAG